>JAGTXR010000341.1:0-297766 GCA_022606575.1 Glossosoma conforme
ACTATTTTTATTACTAGATTTTATTAAAGGTTTTGTTGTCTTTCTTTTCTTTACAAATGACTTAATTGTATTTTTCAAAAATCCAATTTCATACTTGGTGACAGTAATCATTATATACGAGTATTTAACAGATGTTATAACAAAGATTGTTTTTAACCCTTTCGTATCGGTTGTCGGCATATGCCGTCATAAGATTCTCCGACCGTTGACATTGGTTGACGTGATATATCGTTTTGATTCTTTCTTAGAATAGTTTTTTATGCATCATCTGATAGCTAAAGAATACAAAAACCAATGTTATAAATGAAAATAGACCAGATAAGCACATTTATGCTTCAAATACTAGTTTTATAATTGACAGTATAATTTGTATTCAAGCCGAGCCGTAATGAAAGGGTTAAAAAAAGCCAACTGATTCTACGTAGTACATTTTCTTTGATACTCTTGCAAATATGAAAAGCAGCATTAATGGCATATATTCCTTTTATACTATCGAAAAGGTAAAAGAACTGTTAAATTAACAAAATAAAATATTTATAAAACAAGTTTGAAAACATGGGCATATTTTTTCTGGCGCCCCATATTGTATACATTTAAAAAAATCTAAGCAAGATTGGTTGTTGTCAGCGCCTCTTCGTTATTCGACGCCCTGGGGCACTGACCCACTTCGCCACCCCCGAAAACCAGCACTGCCTAACGACTACCAAAAGAGGAGCCAGAGGCTTGGTCTATATATAAGGTGATTTGTTTATTTGAATTTTTAAGAAGACCAGATGATCGACCTGACTATTAAATCATAAGAAGCGGCTTAACTAGTGACGTTTTGATCTGAGTATAATGTTGCTTGCCTTCGATGATCGAACAAGAATCACTCGTGGAATGTGTTTGTTTGTCTTCAGGAAAAATGGCATTTGGTAAAGTTTTTTCATATAAATATTTTAAATGAAATACAAAATTGTAATAAAACTTGTATATGACATTATTTTCAACGTTAATGTCAATTTCTTTCAATAAACATCGTTCATGAAGCATTGCGCATCCGAAGTATAATCTCATATACATCACCGTGAATAAATCAAAACGCATGGCAGAGACCATGATGAGGAACATCGGATCTTGATTAAAAATAGCAGCAGGATTGTAACTCATCATCAATCTGGCAATTTTGATATTAAAGATGCACATGTTCTAGAAGGCCAGTTGAGGTGCTTAAAACATTATAAAAGCCTTGATTGATTCAAACCGGCGAACAACAACTCGTTAGATTGCTGAGAGATTGAATTTATTATATTTTAATGCTTGCAATCAGTTGAAACACGTGTTTAAAAAGCTCATTCGGTTACTTTTCAAATAATCGAATAAATTATACAATAAAACTCATTATTATTGCTTATAAGAGGAATATTTCTTGACGTCTATGAACTTCTATAATTCTTACATTGCTACTGAAAAATTCTGTAAAAAATATCCTCAAGATTCATAGACAGCTTTTCATGTAATCCTTTATATAAGAGGCTGTGTTTTCGCCTTTATTTTGATTAACGACGGCTTCTTTGAGCGACAGCCTCCTGCAGGGTGCTCTCCTGAGAAATCAGAAGACATCTCAGATTATAATCGAAATTGTGAAGGCGATAAAAACACCCCGTCGATAGCACCGAGGGAATATTACGGGTGACCCGCTTAATACTACCGATCAGATTTTTTTCTTCGTTTTGATATTTCGTAAATTGCAAAAGGATCAGGCGCTCATATTTGTTATCTTTTGACATCTCTGAAACGCTCAAAGATCAATTAAATAGATTACAGTTTTTTGCGTATACACGACAAATTCATAAGCAATCGACTCTTCTATTTTTTTTATGTAAACACGTATAGGATAATTACCGACAGATGGTGATGGTAATTGTGAAGTATGACTAAGTGCTGCATCTCAAGTGTTGATCCGCCAACGTCATAGACTACAGCCCGACATTCACGCAACATCCTTATTATTAGAGAAGTTCACTATGAAACGGTGGTCTTCACGGGACGACTTTTATCTACCACCAATTTTGATTATTAGGCTATGACTGGAATTTTACAGGTGAGGGATCAAATTCACACCAACCAAGGGGTATTTTCGAGCTCAGAAATCGTTTTTTTTTTAATCTCCGTCGAATCGAATCTTTATTGAACCTACGACCTACAGCTTGACAAGCAAACGCTTCAACCACTGAGCTATACCCGCCGTCGTATAGTGAGATTGTGCTATAAAAACACGACATAAAGAGTTGGTCTATACCACACATGCGTAGAATTTACGGAATATTCTATATTACCACAAATTCCTGCCACTCAACTCCGTTATTTGGCATTGTCTGTACCTTATTCCAAGACAACCTGGAAAAATTTCTTCCAATAACCTCAGGCCCACGGAGTTAAAGAAGTTACAACTATAGTATATATGTCATATTTTGGGTAATTTGTAACCAATTTTTTATAGTAATATCGGAGAGGCCCGGATCATTGGGTCCTAAAGACTTTCCTATAATGTATACTATAGAAGTCACCATTACAATACAAACTGTTGCAAAGGCTAAAAGAAAAATATTTATAGAATTTAACACTACAATATTTGATTTAATTTAGTATAAGAAGCGCAAACAATCATAGATAACGATATAATAAACACTATATAAAGCGTAAAATATTTACTTATTCTTTCTTTAATTCTTTTAATCTTTCATTTTTACTTGTTCTCTTATCTATTATTCAACATTTCATTTTGTACCTACTGCAATACAATATTGTACCATTTATTATGCTCCCATTTCGTCCCCTTTATTTGGCTTCCATTTAGATAATTTCCCTATCTGCCATCTTGTACTCGTGTACAAACAGAGCATAACATCAAATATTTTCAAATAGACTGACATAAAGCGAGAAGTACACAATACAGTCAACCCCCCAACAGCATCAAGATAGATCTCTAGAAAAACATACTTGTAAACTCAATTTGTATTCTCACATATATTCGCTCTATACTTAGAACATTCTAGGTTAGTAAAAATTTCTGCCACTCAGTTCTACCAATTACTATTGTGTCAAAACATATCTGCATTCGAAGGTCCACCTGATAGTATAAATTATTTTTGACCTACTGCGAAGGAGTCCGTGTGTTTAAAGAGACGTAACTATATTATCTGAACCATATTTTGTGTTATTTGTGAATCTAAACATTTAATAATATTAGATGATTTGCTCAACGCCCCGAAGACTGAAATGTTTGGCCATAAGAGGTGGTTTTAGCTTAATGATGCGGTAAGCAACAGGTGGTAATCGATCCTAGTTTTGCTTCGAATCCAATGTTTTTTATCTAACTACAGGACAATTCCGACATATGGTGATAGTAATTCTGAAGCCTCATCTGTGGAATTTTATGACGCTTACCATGTTGCATGTGAATAAGCAATGCATATGGAGTGTTGATCCGCTAACATCATAGACTATAGCCTGAGATTCACGCATAAACCTTATTATTACAGGAATTTACTATGAAAGGGTGGTCTATAACGGGACGACTTTCGTCTACCACCAATTTTGATTAATATGCTATGGACTGGCATTTTACGGTTGAGGGATTAAATTCACACCAACCGGGGGTTATTTATAGAGCTTAGAAATCGATTAAAAATCATTTTTTTAAATATCCGTGGGAGATCGAACCCACGATCTTTGGCTTGCAAAGCAAACGCTTTGACTATTGAATCATAGCCGCCGGCAAAAGAACTGCGCTTATAATGCATTTGTATTAAATAAAAATATACGCCTTCCACACGCCTACACTAAAAAAGTTTTTAATATGAAAAAACGACACAAATAACTAAGAAAATATATCTACAGAAGTGTACGCTATAGGAGGGTTTACTGTTTATACAACGCAACACTGAGCAATACATGCAATAATAATGACAGCACACACATCATATTTGTCAAGAACTTCACATGGCAATATATCACGTAATTACGTAGTTCCTCGTTAACTTCAACCCGAAGTAATTAAATGCAAACAATACATTAATAAATCCAATTAACTATCACTGAAGTCTACTAATAGTATTCAACTAGCACTTTATTGACTTTCATAGTTTCACTTAAGCCATAATTATGGGGAGCTGTATCGCATTAACAATATTGTCGTATAAGCAGAAGGATTATTAGAATATTTATTGATGCATACTTGTGAGTACTTAGTTTGTTACCGCAAGCTATTTTTAGATTAAGTCTTGTTCATTGGCGTACCAAATAATTAATTTATATTTTAAATTAATACAGAAGAATACTGACTGACGGCGATGAATACATCTTGTGTGTAAATTGATAGAAACCGCGGTTTAATTTTTCCAATAAACAGTTACTACGTGAATCACCTACATAAAGTATATAAAATAAATTCGTGTAAGTTACACCGTTTATAAGTCAAGATCAGCTCATCAGATTCTTATAATTTTTGATTTGTCGGATTTAAATTAATCCAGAATAGAAAAAAATAATTTAAAATTAAAAAAAATGCAGTTTTTTTTCATACATTTTGTGTGGAACGGCCATTTAAATGTATTTTGATTTCAGAAGACGCCGTTCTATGCAGTATCATTTTGTCATGATATCTGTTCAAATAATGAAATATTCAATCATTAAATAACTGTATTCAAACTTAAAAATCGCTACACATGGCTAAACCCAAAAGCCACAATGCCATTCAATCATTATATTCGGTTTTTGGACACTATTCATAATTAAATTGTTTGATATTATAACGACTTTCCTTGAATTTCCATTCTTCTGAGATCGCTGAAACGCGCAATGGCTCAGCTAGTTATAATATATTAAAATAAAGTAAAATTACTTTTTTTCAATGTTTTCAGCATTCACTTTGAGATGCATTATAAATAATAAATATTTATTTATTTACCTTGTTTTGACATGGATCACGTTGGGTATGGCCTCTGTTTAGGAGACTGCAAATTGTCTCTTGACGTGGTCCACGTAAAAAAAATTAAATTAATAAATATTTATTATTTATTATGACGTATTTTTGTTGTTTGTATAAGGGCATATTTTTAAGTTAAAATCTTCGTATCTATGCACATTTCAAGATTCACGAAAGAAGAAGACATGGACAATCGTTACAGTCATGTTTGGTAACAAAATACTGTGAATACTTCATATAAAGAATGTATTTGTGAAACACACATTGCTTACTAAATTAATGGTCAAACAATATTGTCTCACTGAATCAATTTTTCCAGAACAGCGTAGATAAAAAAAACGTTAATAATATTTTAAAAATGCAAATATCAAGTATTGACTGTAGAATTTTCCATGACAATATGAATGAAACTTTCTCGTTTGATGTATGAATAATCAACTTAATTAATTATATTATTTGCTTCAATACGTATCCGCCAATGGTGCTTACTAATTTACACGACAGGAGAGCAGCTTACTTTAGCGATATTGAAATAATCGAACCAAACACGCGGCAAGTTCTAGACTTGAGCTAGTCTTATGAAACTTCGTGTGGTCTTGTCAAAGAGATGTTGAATGAAAGCAGAGCTCCTGTATGAAGGAATCTTGCGAGCAATTTTATGCAAGGAAAACATGCATCGGTGGTTTTCTAAGAAGAAAATTAAATTAACTTTCATACGTTTGTGAACTTTAAGGTTGCCTATAGAGTAATTTAGTTTTATATTATTTTTCTAAAAATAAGAAAAAAAAATAGTGACGAGTGATAAATTATACACAGGTTAAACTATACCAATAGATCAAGAATAATATATCAAATCTAGAATAGTTTTAAGTTGATACCCTTTCAAATATGAAACGTGAAAGCAGCATTTCGTATTTTTTTTTATTTCAAAACGGTAAAAATCATATTTGAGCAAAAAAAAAGCATTCGATGATGTATTGACAGAACACAAATGCCAAATCTAACTGCAAAATTTTGATCCGGCTATTTTTTTGTTAATTATGCACCACATTCTGCCGGCGGGTATAGCTCAATGGTCAAAGTGTTCCCTTTGCAAGCCAAATGTCATGGGTTTGATCCTCGATGGATATCAAAAAATATATATTTTTAATAGATTTCTGAGCTCTAAAATACCCCCGGTTGTTGTGAATTTGATCCCGCACCCGTAAAATGCCAGTCATAGCCTATTTATCAAAATTGGTGGTAGACGAAAGTCATACCGTGAAGACGACAACCTATTCATTGTAAATTCCTGTAATAATTAAGGATGATGCGTGAGTCTCGGGCTGTGTAGTCTATGACGTTGACGAATCAACACTCCACATGCAGCGCTTAGCCATATGCAGCATGGTAAGCGTCATAGAATTCCACAGATGAGCATTCAGAATTACTATCACTATCTGTCGGTATTCTCTTTTATGTGCTTACATAAAAAAATGTATTTGTACCAGTTATACTAGTTCAATCAATTAATTAATATATCTCTATGAATGCAGAAAAAAAAAATCAAAGATTAGTTAAATATTAGAACTTCCACTTAATAATTATAAATTTAATCTGAAAACTCCTGGGCGAACAATAAAAGAACAGAAAATTTGTTTGAATTTGCAGTAGTATGCATTCTAAGTAAAAGTTTAATCGACCACGCCGACTCATCTCTGATTTTATATGGTTATAATTACTCAAAAAATCTTTATTACTTTATTTTAAATTGATGCAAAAGAAGACATACAATATGAAAGTATGTCAGGACGCTGTCTTTTACTGTATTCTTTACTTTGTCTGAATAAAAACGAGCTACGATAAATATTTTAGACGAACCACTCAAAAATGTGTCTTCCTTAAAGCGGCAAGAGAATAAAATGAATTTTCTTTCATTTTTACATGTGCTCGCGAACAAAAAGACCAGTTGAAAAGAACTGTGTTATTCGCAGTATTTTGGTCCGTTGGTTTTGCCGAGTGCATTTTAATACCGGCGCTGCACAAAAATGCACCGAGGAATAGTTCCTAGACCGGGGCACGCGCTCGCGAAACTTTCCCAGGCTCTAGATGCAACGCTGCCTGAATAGCCGCGTATGAATATTTTCGTATGGAATGCGATTCCAAAGCACACTGTACTGGTAAGCATGCAAGCTCCATGACTGCATACTTCATAAACCACATGCATTCTTGACTCATGTATGGATCCGTTTTTTTTAAACAATAAAACATCCAAGAAAATACCGCTATATTGTGATTAGATCTGAAAATCACTCAGGCTTTTATAATTCATTTTAATGATCCATTTTTATTACAAAAAAATATTGAGTGGTAGGTAAAAGCAAATTGAATATTAACTTAGACCATATGGAAGAAAAAAAATAACAACAAAGGTATTACAAATAAATAGATAATTACTTTTAAACTTGTTATTTATGGATGGCGTTGAGCACTCTTTATTCGCTTGCTGGAAGAACACAGTTTTACTTCAAACGTAATATTTTTAAGTTTTCCACGTGAACAACATACTGACGGGCAAACAAACAAATATTTTAAATAACCACAAAATATTTACCGCTCAAAAATTACGCAAAATATGTACTGGGTCCTTTGTTCTCTATAAGTCATCATGGTTCATGATCTCATCCTGAAAACCGTCTGTAACATTGTATGTAATGAATGTACGCATCGAATATGGAAATAAAATTAAATATTTTTATTATTGTTAATTGAAACTTTTAAGGAATCAAACCCGTTATCTCTACTATGACAATCAGCTGCAATAACTCTCGGCTGAAACCCTCAGCCATAGTTCTAAATAATTTGTAGTGGAATGCGCGTCCAAGAACAATGCACTGTAGAACAAACAAGTTACATGACCTCATATTTCATAAACCACGCAAATTTATAGATTTTTGGTTGAACGAATTCCTGGAAACTATTTTCTTCTCAGATATTTTGACCACCGATTTAGAGTGTCTTAATAAAGATACTGCGATGCTTAGAGTGCGGTTCATTAAAAAAAGCAAATGACTCAGTATTATAGAATTACGAAAATTGCGACTTTAATGGCAGAATGTGTTCAATTAGTATTATAACTAAGCATATGTGTTTGTTAGTTGTTTCAATAGAAAAAATATTCACAATATAATTATAAATATAACATTATTATCCTCTGCTAAAACTCACCAATTAAACGGTATAAACGTAGATGATGCGTTGTAAAATGAGGTTGTAGAAATAGTCTTACAAGAAAAAAAAAAAAAAAATATTGATAAAACAATTAAATTAGATTTTAAATAACTTCTTAGGTTTTCACGGCCAGATTTAATGTTGTGGCTTTTGGGTTGAGCCGTGTGTGGTGAACTTTTTTCAACCAATATTTCGACCGCCATTGCAGGGGTCTTCTTCAGGATTAATAATTTATTTAGTTTTGAGTTGGTTAATTCAGATTTTATATTTCTTTTATTGGTTGAAAAAAGTTCACCACACACGGCTCAACCCAAAAGCCACAACATTAAATAATAAATAATATAAATTATTTTTGTGGGGTTAATTATAATGCTCTTCATCAATATCGACCTCTTCTGCTGTCTCCGTCAACCTTGCGTCACAAGAGCTTTCGATAGTTTCTATCCCACACGTTGGAATATTGTCGCCGAAAGTAACAAAATTGTTAAAATTTGTCTGAGTATCTAATCTAAGCCAATTATCTTCAGAAACCTCAACGTGTTCATCTAAAGATTCTGACACTCTATTGTAACTGCATTTGTTGAAACAGTTTACAACTGTTGTCTGTTTCACCTGACGCTGATTTTTCAATTATAAAATAATATAAATATCGGACCATATACTCGTATGTCTTAAAATATAAAGATCATTCTTTAATTTATCTGTTTGCGCATTCTATAAATATTATCGCTATATCATTTGTATACGAAATTTCGGTTGGAACGGAAATATGTTTAATTCCGATATATAATAAACAGTCGTCAAATTATGTCAAGGTGGGGAGGTATCCGCAACCAATCTAGAAATACTACTTAATCATATACTCGTATGTCTTTAAATATAAAGATCATTCTTTAATTTATCTGTTTGCGCATGCTATAAATATTATCGCCATATCATTTATATACGAAATTTCGGTTGGAACGGAAATATGTTTAATTCCGATATACATTAAACAGTCGTCAAATTATGTCAAGGAGGGGAGGTATCCGCAACCAATCTAGAAATACTACTTAATCGAAATTAATAATATCTATCAGACTACTTATGCTTAAAGATCAATCTCTCATTGTGTAAGTAGCATACATTTAGAGAGCTTTGAACAACGTTAGAGTAAATGTAGATATAACGTAGGTACTTTATGGATAAAAATAAGAAAGAACTAGCAAACAAAGCATTGGCCGACTCCCTGCAAGATGGACTGACGATATAAGGAAAATAACGGGAGTGGTCTGAATGCGGATCGAAAAGAATGGAGACTCATGCGAGAGGCTTACGTTCAAAAGCGGGCGGATAAAGCCTGATGATAAGATCATCAACGTGTTTGACATAATAACGTTGGTATTTTATTGAAACGTATTATTAATATAACACATTTCTTTCATATTATATTTGCATATGATGGCTTAAAAAAATAAATTAGAATATATTATTTCCCTATTAATTGGGTAAATTTAGTTAGGTCCTCATCTTTCGCGATTACATCAACTCAGAATGCTGACTATGCAACTTTATGTTTGTTTTCAAGATTAAACATTAAATGTACCTAAACCACTATTTACACGGCTATCGAATGGATCTCAAACATTTAAAACAAAATGGTTCGTTCAACACTGAAATGTTACAAATTGATAGAAAATTTCATGCCTTTTAAGTTATCCGAAAAGAAATATTGTTTTCTGCAACGAAAGATTTACTGCTATAGATATTTTACAGCCATCATCACAATTAAGATGCAAAATCATTACATAGCAAAGCATGTTCATGAAAAAATTACATTGATTTGACGCAGTAGTATTTTTTTGGCAGTTTATCAAATTTGGAAATTGAAGCAATATTTTCGATTTTAATTTTTTACTTATCAAAAATGTAAAAATAGTCGATTTGTATGGAGAAGATGTACTTACAGAACGCCAGTTCCAAAATGTTTTAAAAATGACAAATCAGAGAAATGAAAGAAAATGCAATACGCTTAGGAAGGCCAGTTGAAGCGTATAAAGATACAATAGTAATTAATCGATGCAAACCAGTAAATTCGCAAAATATTTAATGGGACTCATCATCATCATTTGAAAAGCCTACGTTTAAATCGAACAACCTTTTACGTGGTTTAAACGCCTGTATTTCTTACGTATATTTAATAGTTTTATAGCGGCTGCTTGTGATGTCCATATAATCCAGTTGAGAGAGCGGACACAAATGAATAAAATAAATATTTAATACAATCTATTCATCAAGCATGAATAATCCCTTCTAATTAATATAAAAGATTATAACAAAAAATCCTTTGAAAAGATATGTCAAACTGGTATAAAATTATTATAATGGGAACTATTATAAAAATAGCGCATAGTTTTTTCACAGTCATATTTTAAGTAAAAGCCTAGGATAATTTACGAGGATAGCTTTTAAACCGTTTTATATAAAAATAATGTCTTCTAAAATTGACCTTTTTTCATCGGAAAGCTCGACTTAACATTTTCGCGCTCCTGTGATAGTATAAAAATTACGTACACGGAAAATGGTTTTTCGCGGCATCTAAAATAATCTGTCCCTTACCATACATTACGTAGTTCATATACAGGGTTGTAAATACTTGATTTGCTAATGCTAATGCTATAAATTTATTGATGTAAATTTACTCGTACTTCCTCAGACAAGCTTAAGCCTATAATGTATTCTTAAAAAGGCACACAGCTATGTTTTCTCCCTCATACAATTTAAAGCTCTTCGAGAAAAAGATAAATAAATACTTTCCCTCAAGCGTTTTAATTTCTACAAGGAATGAACCGCTATTCATCATTTCCGCACACATTGTCTAACCAAACTTGCTGAAAGTTATCACAATAAATTAATGTGTCATTCATTTTTACTAACTTGCCTTACCCAGAGCAACCCCTCTCACAAGTAGTCTCCCAGCCCCCTTACAGTCCCGAATAAAGAGAAAGCCGAAAAAAGCATAGGAAGAGCGTCAAAAACATCATAAAGCATGTTTCAATGTTGCTGAGAGACATTGCCTGCTTTGATGAGGAAAAGAATAGTATTATTTAGCATTTCTTTAGGTTCGATCAATAAATCTATTTTTCCTAAAATATGCACATTACTTTTGTAATTGACTATGTATAATACATTTAAGAGCGTTTCTCAGCCATGCTTCAACTTCTTCTAACATTAATTAAACTGAAAAAAGGACCAAAAAAATAATGTAATTAATTAACTCATTCCTTGAAATAAATATGAGACGCAAGTTTGTGTACAAAAGAACACACAATTATTACATTTTAATACGGACTTGTTATTAGTACATTAACAGCAAACGTTAATAGAAGTCCATTATACCCGAAATATTTCAAACAAACCAATAGCGAAAAAGCTTTAAAAAAATGTGAAAAGGTGTTTGAAAAGTTCGAGTAGTCTTGTATAGTATTATCTGCACCATACATTACTTCCTCCACGTATAATATTACATGTTTCAGGCAAGATATCGCAACACGGGTAATGAAATTTTATGAGATTCTCTCGCTTTTTGTGCAATCTGGCGGTGACAGATTCAATTTCTTTTTTAGATTACTTGCGGAACTTTGTACAAAGAAGAAATATACCTTGCGACCAAGAAGCCAACTAAATATTCGCAAAAAATCTTAATAAATAATTATATTTCCGTAGAAAAATATATGTAAAAGTGACACAGTAAATTCAATTATTAAATTTAAATTTACTTTTAAAAAGTCAGTTGTGTGCCGACGGCGGCGAGGTCGCATTGTGGCTGGCCCGGCCTGAATGCTGTGGTCTGGACCAGAAATTTGTAAAGTTTTCGAAATATATATGTCAATATGCTTCAGAAAATGTCTTTGTGTTGTTAATCTGCTCCTCATCCTGCCACCATGCAATTCAATATATAACTTAGAGAGGAAGATGTTAATATACTATTTGATATAATATTAAAATTGTACATAAAGTGTACACAATATATAAATTATTCAAGCTTAATAGATAATAATTAAATAACCAACTGTATGCGTAACTAGAAACTATTTTATGCAAGTATGTAATCAAGTTCATGGTTATAATTTGTAAATTAAATTGGTTTCCAGTCTAGACGTCTCAGCGTGTGTAATTATATTTTTTTATTTCACCGGCCATTAGGGGACATTTAATAATTTGAGAAAATTGTGAAATTAAATGAAAATATAAAAGGCTTATTTGCAATATAAGTAAAGAGAGAAATATCTGAAAAGATTATACTATTTTAAAATGATTAATATTTTCAGTACAATTTGATCAAGTATGTTAACTAACTAAAGTGAATTTTATTTATAAATGTATTTTTGTAAAGAGGCATTATAAGTAAAATGATATATTCCAATAGTTTACTAATTTCATGAAAATAGTCAAATATCGGAAGTAAAAAATATATAAAATAATCAAATATTTATTAGGAGTGGTTGTTTGAGGTTTAATATGGAAAATTTTCTGCTTTGTATTTTATTACTAGCTTTGAGTTTACTTTCATTGTTGGACTCTGACACTTCAGTACGTTGCAGGGA
The DNA here is from genome assembly GCA_022606575.1 of Glossosoma conforme. NCBI lineage: Eukaryota > Metazoa > Arthropoda > Insecta > Trichoptera > Glossosomatidae > Glossosoma > Glossosoma conforme. The sequence goes on from JAGTXR010000341.1 coordinate 12,766, forward strand.
TTTTAAAGCACGGAATCAATTTAGTATCCTACATATGTCACTCCCATCGCTAAGAATACACCTTCTCATTTGGAGGCAATACCAACCACAAATTTTTGCCACTCAGTTCTATCAGTATACATTGCTCATGCCCCGAATTGTCCCAAAATATCTCTGCAACCGAAGATCCACTTGGGAACAAAAATTATTCCCGATAGATAACCTCAAAGTTCAGGTTGAAAATATGACAGCTTCATAATTTGGAGCATATTTTGAGTGATTTGTCAATTAAAGTATCGAGAAAATCGGACTATTAGTTCAACAACTAATACAAATAACAACACTGAAATTAATAATTTGATAATTATTAAGGCTCAGATTGTAATAGTTAAGTACGTTAAGATTTAAAAAATAGGTTAACTAACAATGGCTCAATAATTTATAATATAACGATATTGATTTATTTATAAACTAACTAGATTTTTTTTTAGTATTTTTGAGTTGATGTTGATTAAAAAAAAAAAATGTTTCCAAAAATAAATTCATAAACGATAATAAATTAAGCCCATCGTGATCCTGTAAGGTCTCATTTCCGATTGTGGGTAACGTTAAACGTAACGCAGTCTGACTTTTCGTTATCTCATTGTACTCTCACTGTGCCGTGCACCGCAGTCTCCCTGTCCAACGTACCGATTAATTCAAGGGATGTGAACTTAGACCCCGAGGTTCCCCGGTGGTCGAATGGTGCACGGCGGCTGCGCGGTCCTACCTCAGGTCTCGGGTTCGGTTCCGGGGGCGGACAAAGAAGAGGGACGACCGCGAATCCCAAAGGAACATAGAAAATTCAGGGACGCATGTAATATAAAATAAATAAAAAATTGTCTCACTGTTACAGTTAATTTTCTAAATATGACAAACCACAAAGTTACTGCGTTCTACTACTATATATTAAGATTTAAATATATTTAATTAAGTGCACTGGATGAGCGATGATTTTATTAATAATTGTTATTAAAGAAAACTTATAAATTATTATCTAGTATCTTTTTAAAATAAGTAAAAAATAAATTGAATAATTGGTATTTAAATATATTTTTAAAATGACAAATCATATATTAAAATTACTTACTAATATACCATACATATCGGAACATAAGTTTCCAACAACGAGATACAATAAATTTGCCTAATTTATAATGAGAAAAGCTTTTGATTCATTGATTGTCACGTGAAAGCGAAAGATTTATGTCTCTTCAGCTGCATTGTTTATGATCTTGAAGGAGCTTTTTGAAGGGAGCTTTCTGCGTCCCTGGTTTTTCAGCTTTCAGTTAAAGCAGGGACTTTTAACCTCCTTAGTTTCATGGCCTTTTTTCAACCATCCAAAAGTCACTGCAAGATGTCTTTTAATTATAAATATTTGTATTTTATACTTTTATATGAATAGTTAATATATTAAAGTGAAAACATAATTACACACATATCAGTAAATTTTAAAGATGGAAATAATGGATTCGAAATATTGTGAAACGGGGTTCTTATGGCGCGAAAAAATATTATATCGTTATTGAGTTAATAATAAAATAAATTATATAATATAGTTTTCAATGTTTTGAGCATTCACTTTGAGATCCATAATATATAGTTTTCATCTGTTGTAAAATAGGTTAAGCTTCAAATAAAGATTCCATAACATTATGTGTAGCTTAAATTATGTTATAAATATTTATTTATTTATTTACCTTGTTTTCACATGGATCACGTAACAAAAGTTCTCTATTAGGAGACTGCAGTTTCGACTAACTCGTGGTCTTTCTCAATAAAGTAAATAAAATTAAATAAATAAATAAATATTTATAATTTATTAAACAACGTTGAACATTGAAAACTTAAATTATGATTTATTTTGGACGTAGATTGTAAATTTAAATATCACCTATACAGCACCCGTAATACTTTTATCCTCCGAATCTTTTTATGCAAGCAAAGTCCAATACAGACGTAGAAGAAGCTGGTTTTAAGAACAGGGGCTTGCGTATAATATTGGGGTTACGATAGTTTGACGTCAAGACGAAGTAAAGGAACAAACATGGTAATATTTTATTCTAAAAAAGTCAACAAACTAAAAAAGGCTTAGCTTGAAGATGTTTCTTACATTTCACAGGAAAGCATAAATTACATTCGAATTTATTATTTAGGTCTTACAGGTAACATTAGGTTTTATTCTTTTTGGTTCAAGCTTCCATGAAACCAAATGTCTTTTGACAATTAGTCTATAGGTTTATTGTCCGTTAATCCTTCGCAAGATTCTGTTGCTGCAAACCAATCCACCGGATTGATACTACGAAGAAGAATCCTTCCCTAGACCATTAAAAAATGAATATCTGTTTTTTTAGCTTGAGAGCTTCTGATCTAGGGGAAGCGAATGAAAGCCTTTTGTCTGAGCGCCCCTGGAGAGGCAAGTTATTATCCAACTGTCATTTCACAAAAAAACCTTCCGAAGTTCGCGAGGTCACCTGAGCATTTTAATTTATTTACTTATACTATTACAAAAAAAAACACAACCTTTTTGTATTGAATTATTTATCGTATAATACACGCTGTATTTAACAATCTAGGTATAAAATAAAATGCTAAAAATGTTTATCTCGTTAAATATATTTATTTAATGTGTTCAGGTCACCAAGATAGGCTTGGAGAACGAGAACGCTTTCTGCTTTGGAATCACTTGAGCATCGTTAAATCCATATAAGGAGCATACGGTCATCACAGATTCCTGCTACTCAGTTTTAACTGTTGCCCAAAAGATCAACTGAGAACAATGAGAACAATGAGAACAAACAGCTTCCAGGTCAGAAGCCTAGGGACTTGATAAAACAGCAGGTGAAGTATCCGTGGCACATTTAGGGTAATTTGATATTTTATTTGAGAACGATGTATTACGGCTGAATTAAGTAGAAGAGAACTCGGCAATGGCTACGCGACGTTGCCAAAACATATCTTACAATAAAATAAGTTAAATTATTAGTATAAAATATTTTTTTTGAAATTTGATAAACAAATATTTTAAGGGATATCGAATGATAAGAACGACGAATATAAGGCCATGGACAATGTGTTTCTAAGGGGTTTGTTTCCAACCTAAACTATACTTGTTTGAAAAAATAGTCCCATTTATACAGCTAGTATACTATCCCAATTGCCTGTTTACAATATATGAATATGTTTTTATTAGCCACAGAAAAAATATATAATTAATTCAAAAATATATTATAGACACTGAAAAATCATTTATTACTTTAATATATATAAATAAGGTATTGTATATTAAACTTTATCATATGCTACTGTTACATAAACACACGACGATACGCCATTGTTATAAAAAATTAGTATTGTGAAGTTATTCACTCAAAAAATAGTTAATTATTTTCACTTGTGTTTATTTACGTTGTACGTTTTATTACTCGACTATACGAATAAGATAAATTAAAGAAGAAGTTAAATTTAAGCCTTCCATTATTTGGCTAAGCAAATAGACTCCTACAGAATATTCTAGAATAATTCAATAACCTAAGAGTCCGTTTAATAATTCACGACTTCAGAGAATTTCATCTGCAATGGAACATTCTTGAATAATCTTAAATTATTTAATCATCTATTGATTTCACTGATAGAAGCTTTGGTAATCATTTTGCTTAGGTTTGTTAAGGTAAAAGACAAATAGTAACAGTTTTCGTTTCTCATATCTTTTTCTAAGGTATATATATGCTTTTTTCAACATATGACTTACTTGTATTTTTTTATAGCCAGCTTTACAACTAAGCAGCATATTTATAAAACATATTGACAGATTGACAATCAAGGAAGATAGGCAACTAATAAGAACCATCTCAGAGAGGCGAGCCCGATGGATTGGTCACATCATGCGCCACGATGGTCTTCTTCACGATATTGTGGAGGGGATGGTTGAGGGTAGAAACTGTAGAGGGCGCCCTAGACGGGAGTATTCGCAGCAAGTATTCGAGGACATGAATTGTAGTGCTTATGCTGAGCTGAAAAGGGTTGCGGAGGACCGAGAGGAATGGAGATCGAGATGCAAGATTCTGTTGCTGCAAACCAATCCACCGGATTGATACTACGAAGAGATTGACAGCTAATACATCAAAGCTTGCTAGCAAAAGTAATCAAATTATTCTACGCTGTAGTTTTTGGTTGATGCTCTTTCCAATATGGAAAATAAAATTTAACATTTTATCAAAAAGGTCAAACAAGAAAAATAAAATTCGAAATATTTGATGAAGAAAAATTAACTGAATACCAATACTAAACTCGGTTGGCAAAAATTATATTTGACAATCGTGATGTTGAAGACGCATCCAATTCTGGAGGGACAATAGTTGCTGATAAAAACATAATGAAGACATTCATTGATACAAGTCAGCTTATAATAATCGGTTTGTTTTTTGAGTGAAAAATTGACCGAATTCGACCGCTTGAAACAATTTACACAGGTTATAAATTCTAAATGAAACTACTTCAAGAATTTTTTTTAGCGGTTTTGAATGAATTTCAATATTATCATACTTTATAATCCACTGAAGATTATTACCAATACTCAACAACAAATACACTTTCAAATTCACAAAAATCTATCATCCTCCTCTCTAGGTAAGTTATCTAATCCCGTAGTAGCAGGATGAGGAGCAGATGAACAACACACAGACTTTTTCAATAGTACATATATTTTCTAAAAACTTTACAAACTTCCGGCCCGGGCGGAATAACATGCCGGGCCGGTTATAAAACCACCTCGTCGCGGCCGGCACACAACTGACTGGGCACCGGGCTCCGTGGTCGGTGACACCCAGCGCCGCAAGTTGCGATCTATATAACTAACATCACACCCATGATCGGACTTGTACTCCAATATGGCGACACATACATGTACGATAAATGAACAGAAATAAGAGACGAAAGATTGTACATCGAGGTTTTCGGTACCAGTCAGCAAGGGCTATATCATGCTGATGTCAAAACATTATATTAGATGTATGCTATGAATTTGTATGCGTATCAGTTATTATTTCAGGAAATCCTAATACAACGCGCAAACTCTATTGAATTTTAGTATATATTGGATTATTTATGACAGTATCACATAACTAATGATCCCTGTTTTAAGCAAACAGTTGCATTTCCTGAATAACTCATTGCATAATTCACAATAACATGATCGACTGATTCCAATGTTGACATTTGCATTGATTGTGTAATTATCCCGTGTCAATATGAAACGATAAACGTGATAATTAATTATATAATTATAGCTTCAAGCACTCAATTTGGTACAACGGCATTGTCGCTCCTAAATGGCCTACAAGCACACCTCGATCCTTTTCTCACATCCTTTTCCTCTTTTGTAGATGGTATTGTTCTACTTGATCTCTGCGATCTTTGACACGTGTCATCTTCTTATTCTTTTGTGTTATTTTTATTTTTTATTATTTTCTCTATTTATTGTATATTTATGTATACTCTATGTTTCTAAATATTTGTAAAAAAATTGGAATTTCGATTCTGTATATAAATAAATAAATAAATATAGTAAACTATAATATTATTTTGTATCAATGTGAATCATTGTATCCAATTGATAACGATTCGTAATCTAAAATTCTTAAATCAGATAAAACATTTTTTTTTCTATAAAATTTTACTCATGGAGCTTTATATGAAATACCGGGGTATTTTAGAGCTCAGAAATCGATTCAAAATCCTTTTTTTTTAATCTCCGTCGGGGATCGAACCCACGACCTTTGGCTTGCAAACCAAACGCTTTGACCATAAGGCTATAGGTTATAGCCGCCGGTGAAGATTGATTAAATATCACCTGTAGTGTGTGATATGTTTATCATTAATTTCAGGAGATTGGATGATAGCCCGACGTTTCCGGAATCTCGACTGTTCGGTCATAATAAGCGATTTAATCTAAAAATGAATATTATTGAATTGTATGTGTTACGTACGTCTCACGCTGAAAACGACAGCTGTTGATAGTTATGTGTTATTTGTAAATGTGTTATTTGTAATGATATAGGAATTCGATGGTTTATTATACTTTGCATCCCACGAGTATTATCGGGCGGACCTTCAATAAAGAAACAGTCCGTGAGCCCGACCGATTGTTAGAAAGGGGGTCATAAATATTAAATAAGCCAAAAAGTGTTCCTTTGTTGGCCAGCGTGAGATGCGTCTATTCTCGGGAAAATGTCATAAATATTAAATATTCAGAAAGTGTTCCTTTGTGTAGTAAAGCGTGCGAACGAGCCTGGGATACGTTTCAGTTTTAGCCATAAAAACATAAACCGATGTTATGGCTAGGATTACCTATCTCCAGGAACGATTCATAATAAAACCCTAAGAAAGGAATACAGACTCGTGCGAACGTGACTATTCTCACGGCCGCAAAAGTAGGTACCAGAAAATTAGTGTATAAAAGCACCGACTTGAACGTTAAATAAATCAGTTTAGACTTGAATCTCTTGCGTTTCATTTCTACCTCCCACCCTCCTGTAAAGCCGCGCCGGCTGCCCTAAATCTGGAGAAATGAGGCTGCCCGCCCACTTCAGATTGATGGCGTAACTAGTTACCTTACAAGTAACTGGGAGAAGATGGTCTAGTGAAGAGCGGAAAACCGATACACGCCCGTAGAGCGGATCGTCAGCGGAACTGAAAGCTGTCGTCTACAGTATGTATAAAATCGTGTAAGAAATTTAAAGATTTAAATACTGAAATATTCAAAGTATCAATTTCTTAAGATCCCAGTTTTGAGGGCACACAATGAAGGAAAAGTACGATTCCTTAAGACTTGTTTGAAGTGAGGGCGCGCGAGAAGCAATAAAGAAACACATAATATTATTATGAAAGAAGTCTTATATTTGCGTTCTTTTAAATCAAGAGCACTGCCGCCAAATCTTGAGCTGGTCTATTTGAATATATATACTGAATAAATGGAGGCAGGGCTTTAGGGGAATACATAATAAGTTTGCTGGGTCCAGATGCGTAGCTTTTATGCTCATATAAATAAACAACATATCGTCCTTGGAATCAGATATTTTTGACATGCAACGTTTCATTGGTAATTATCGCTTGGTGTACACCCTCCTTATCCTGTCCTGTTTTTAGAGACCTAGATGGGGACCCGTTACTGGACCCACGCAACAAGTATAGTTGAGAGAAGGCCTTCTCGTGATTCTAGGTGCATCAGTTAGATGTCAAATAGACCTCAGTCTAAAGCTGCGCATTAAGTATACTACAGCGGCTCTCGAGTTGCCATCTTTGGCCATTAACCACAAAATACATGGGAATTCGTAAAAATTTTAGGCAGTATCGCTTGGTTAAGACCCTCCCTGTCTTGTCCTGTTTTTGAAGACTCAAATAAGGGGGGGCTCCGTTACTGAACGCACGCAAAAAGCTACTTGTTAGATAGTGGCTGAAGACCTTTCCATGATTCTAGATACATCAGTTAGATGTCAAATAGACCTCAGTCTAAGGCTGCGAAATTAGTATACTACAGTGATTCTCGAATTGCCTTCTTTGGTTACACTTTGTTAACCATGAAATCCGTGGGGATGGATGAGGAAAAGGTTAGGTTTGTATTGGACGTAGATCAAAACTGAGATGAGTCACCGCGTATTGCTTACTGCATGTGGTTAGTTGGGTTAAGTTATCAGGCTAATCACCCGATATCCTTAAAATGGTACTTAATATACCACGCAAAAGATGTCTAGGGTACTATATTCGTATGTTTGAGTGTCCAGACTCTTGCCCTGTAGATAGGAGGGAACTACTCGTATATGTTCGCAGGCGGATTATCAGTTGTTGTACAGAGTGCAATGATGTCTTAAGACAAATCATGGACAAAGACGTCTTTATATGTGCGGTGGCTATATCATTCAATCATATTCTCCAGAAATGGTACGGATATTAAAAGAAAAATACGCTTAAATAAACAGTTATTAGGCTACGCCTCTGCTATAGACCGGTAGCCAGAATTGTACTGCCGACTGTGAAAACTGAAAACGCTAAACGCAAGCATGCTGAAAAGAAAGCCGCCTGAAAATAAGTCGGGCCGCTGGTTTATTTGGGGGGATTCGGAAAGTTGCAAATATTTGCAACTGCGTTTGAAAACCGAGCCGTATTATTTATGGCTAGAAGTACTCGGTACTACTAGTGGCAAGCCCAAATGTTAGCTTCTATTGAAGCGGACAGAGACGGACTTAAAACCGTTTATTTTATTGTATTGTAATATTTTCTTGTAACCATTCTAAAATAAACTTTATTATTACGTTTACTGTTTGAAAAGTTTTTGTCCTTATTAGCAATTATTAATTTCCCAAGCACAGATCAACTCTATACAGTCTGAGTGATTACGGTGAAAAAAAAGTGTTAACCAACTGCCTCGTTTGTTGACGATTACTCAAAAAAGCCTACTGACCATATCAGCATTGAAAAAAAAGTTTAAGGCAACGTAATGATTAGAATCTTTTGAAATGATAAGTGTTTACATATTTTTAAGCTAATATCGGACGGAAAAGGTTTTTTTACAATCAATTTACGATAATAGTCAAACACTTTTCAATTTGCTTACATGTGCCATAAAAACGTTCCAAAATAAAAAAATTAAAAATATATAAAATACAATTGATGCACCCACAATATATTAAGACATGACAATTAGTTAATGTCAGAGTTAAATAAAATAATTATGAAAAGGACACTTAAATACCAACCGCAAGATATTTAATTTAGAGATACAGTGTACAACATAAGCTTTCAAGTACTCAAAATAATCACTGTATCGACAGCGTTGTAAAGTGAAACTACAGTAAGTGATATGGAATTTTTTAATGCCATTGATTCAAGAGAGACATCGAGTATTAAAAAATGTAATCGTTAACGAATAAAATGAGAGAAATGCACGAAGTCAAGTGCTTCTTCATCATTAAATGTTTAATTTATATCGCCAAAATGATTGAATTTTCGCTTAAATGATGACAACATTGATATACTAACCTTACATAATATATTAAAAATTTGAGTAGTGGTTTTATTTATGATCTTAAATTTAATAGCTAATGTGTAAGAATGTGATTATCATAATCATATTATTGATGTAAATATTGGAAATACAAAAAACGTGCAACAGCAATTCTTACATTTATCGTTAAGACTGAAAAAAAGTTAAACCTGTCTAAGGCGGCCCTGAAAATTCATTTCTAGGACTCGAGGCAGTCGAGCTTTGAACTAGTAGAAGGTATAAGTGAGCGCTTTTTGACTTTTCGGGCTTTCATTTGTGAGTTTCCGGTGCTTTGTGCGAACTTCCGCTTCCTGAATGTGAGGCTTTGATCTCAGTGATATTGTATCACGCACTGGCCCAGACCTCAAGAAACGCGACCGTTTGCTGCACTTCAGCTAAGGTTTATGTTACTCATTATTCACACCAAAAAATATTTATTTGTATGAAAACTCTAAGAAAATATTACATACTCATTATTTTACATAAACTTCATAGGTGGAGAATATTTTTGATTTATATTTACGACTTAAAATAATATGAACTAATACGGTTTTCATTTGTTCTTTGTTTTGTATACATTAATGATTTCCTAAAACGACATATACCCATCACACAATTCATATACACCTTTCCGCTTACTCTTTTGCTTTATATAGAGCCAACGAAAATTTAACTAATTGACTTGAAAATGGCCATCCGCCCTGGCTGAAACATGTCGTCAAAAAAATATACATATGTGGAATAAATTCTACAAAATCTTTTATTTTATATCTCAAAAGATATGTTTTTTTTTGTCAGATCATAAGAATCAATTTGAAATCAATTTTCCATTATAAATAAAATTATATGATACTAGAACGGTACATCTAGCTTCAGTTATCTCTAATTATAATTCGTTAATATTGTTTATATTGTAAACACGATTTAATTAAAGAAGTAATTTCTTATTTCTTTCAAATCGTACATATTTGAAATTATTTTTTTATAAAAATTCACTTTGACACTTTTTAATTTAAAAAAAAAACGTATGGCAACTGCATAATTTGAAAATATTATTAATAAATTCAAATTCTACTTGATGAGCCACCAAAGAAACCCTTTTAGACATGAAAATGTAATATATTTTTAATTAATTTAATATTTTTAAATAATATTTATTGATAAAATTATAATAATTATCAACTGACAATACTTGGTCAAACTGCAAAATTATAATTTAAAATTATTTCTAATTAAAAAAATAACAAATTAAAAATATTTAATTTTGATTCACATTTATTTTAGGCGATTACATGTTTCGGCCTCCCTGGAGACCATCTTCAATAATGGTAGTCTCCAGGAAGGCCGAAACATATAATCGTTTAAAATAAATGCGAATCAAAACTAAATATTTTTCATTTGTTAATTTTTTAATTAAAATTTATTTAAAATTATAAATATCTTTTATTGAGGCATCATGCTATATTTCCTTCAGCTTCGTTCTCTAGTTAGTTTTAGTATATATTTATGTGGAGGAATTTAGCCTAACTAATAACAACAACAATTAAGGTTGTCAACTAACAATGCTTAATGAAATAGCTTGAATATAATTTTATATTAATTTTAATTTAAAAATTAACAACTTTTGAATTTGTAGATTCGATTAATTCAATTGAAGATGGACTCCAGGTAATGACTTAAAAATAATTGCGAAATAATAAAAGAATATTGAAATAATAAAATAATATTCTAATAAAAATTTAAAAAAAAAAAAAAATATATAATAATGTCTCCTTGAGACAATATCAAGAAGGTAAAATTATCCATCAGTAACACAGGTAAATGATTGGTTATAAAGTCCGAGTCGGAACTATAAGTAGTCGTTTCTCATCCATTCAGTCTATAGTTTGGTTCGAGACCCGAGTGGTACTTACTAAAAATAAATAGACTGTCGGAAAGTAATAATATTAAGCTTGTGAATAAATGAAGACTAATTGAATAATAATAAAAATATACATACTTTCAATATATACTATAGCGACATCTATCGTACGATGATAACAATGATATAAATACTAGTTTCAACGCGAGTCGGTCTAGGCATAGCAATGGCGCAGTTCGCCGAGCGGTATGAATACCTGGGCATAGTTGGTTTCCAAGGTCCGCGGTTCGCATCCCGCTTCTGCCGTTATTTTTGTGCTTGGATTGACGCGTTGAAAAAAGAATTTTATGTATAGTATATGTATATTTAAGTAATAATAAATATTTTTTACTTGTTAATTTGAAATTAAAATTAAATCATAATTATGATTAGTTTTTATTATATCTTCTCTCTAATTAGGTACAAATATGCATGAAAGTATTTTGGGTTATGTATTTATATAAGGTGTGTGATTATAATTGATGTGGATATAGGGGAACCGCAACAGATTGGCAGTTGCTTCTAGAAACCAGTGCCCGCCACCCTGTTTAATGCTATTATAATCTTTGGTTGGGTTTTAAATACCACTGTAGAGACGCTAAATCCCCTTACAAACCAAATACAATATTTACATGTTTTGACGATAATATTTGAGGTTATATCAGTGATACCAAATTATTTTTTTACTTTAAAAAAAAAAAAACGATTTTCCTGCTCAAATACATATTAATAATTATCACTTTTTATTGAGCCTATAATTATAATTTTAAATTTATTTTAATTATAAAAAATTAAAAATATTTTGTTTTGATTCACAATTTATTTTAAATGATTCACGTTACGGCCTCCCTATTGAAGATGGTCTCCAGGGAAGCCGAAATATGTAATGATTTAAAATAAATTGTGAATCAAAACCAAATATTTTTAATTTATAATTTTTTAAATTCAAATTAATTTAAAATTATAATTATGCAGTTTCACCAAGTATTATGAGTTGTTAACCTTAATGAACGTATAATTTTTGTGCAATGATTTATAGTAAAGGGTTCGCCAAATAACTTTTTTTTTTGAAAATGGGGTGCAAAACATCGGCTGTGTGGCATGTAGCGCCATCCTGTTGAAACCAAATGTTGCCAATATCCTCCTCTTCAATTTTTGTGAACAAAAATGGCCCGATAACGATCGCCATTGACTGTAACGGCCACTCCTTGCTCATTTTCGAAGAAAAATGGCATGATTTTCAAAGTAATGTTGCAATATTTCCCAGTGTTGTTTAAGCGTAAACACAACCATGTTCGTTTAGCGGAAAGATAAAACTACTTATCTGTCAAATCAGACATGAGCTTAGTGTTACCATTCACGAAATAAGCACTAGTTGAAAAAAAAAACATTAGATGGCGGACCTGTTATAATGTAAGCGCGGCTCTTGATAGGTAAATTAAAAGATGCAACATTGGACGTGGACCATAAACTTGAATAAGTTACCACCTTTTGCTTACCGTGTGTCGTTGGTGAGATTAAGTCGGTCTTTATGATCAAATGGTCATGGTTTCAACCGCCAGGCTACTCATCCGAATTCTTTAATAAAGTATCTTAACCGATTGGAACTTGAACAACTGTTTTGACTACTCTTTCACGTTGCCATTCCCCAAAATTAAACCATCGTTACCTTAAAATTCTTTGGCAGACCTTCGCAAACCATATTTTCCTCAGAATTCTTTGGCAGACCTTCGACATCATCGTTCCCTTTAAATTCTTAGGCAGGCCTTCGCCCTCGGTGACCTGTATGACAATATATCTACGATTCTCGACTGTCTCAACAGTCTGACAGGTGATGGTGTATTCTTTGGGTCTAAATTTTATTTATTCGCACGCCTAGTTGTAATAGACTTTGCTTGCAACTTATCAATGATGAGTGGGTTTTTTCAAACTGTTTTTTTTTTGTTTTCGTTGGTTTATATATTGAGAAGCTGTTGACTCAGAAGTACATCGAGAAAGCTCAAAAGTCAAACGCGTTGCTCAATTAATAAGACTTGACGGCGTGTGTGATGGAGGGCGGGGATTGATAAATGACGGCATCTTTCTCTCCGCCCATCCCGAGGCGCCCTACAAGCCCTCCGCCCTCAATTATGAGATAACTGTCAAAACTTTTAACCGAGCAACATCCTACCACCACAATGTTGAAAAGCAGTGGCATAATATGTGGGGATTCAGAACCACAACATACGCTATTTGGAAAATAATTTCACTTTCTCCCAACAGAGGACATAGCTGTATTTTTTTCACATTTTTTACTTGAGCCGTATAGTTATTATTTTATTTTTAAATAGACATATTCATAGTTCGTCTGTAAAAATATATTTGATTGAATCTACGCAGTAGTTTTAGGTTGGTAGACTTTCAAATATGAAATGTTGAAAGCGGCATTTTAAGCAAATTTTACTTTATATTTATCAAAAAGATAAAAATGTTCATCATTGTGTCTTTTGAGGCCAGTTAATTATGTCTTTAATTTGAATTCATAAAAAATAATTATTACATATTAATAGTCACTTAGAATGGACTTTAAATTCCTTCCATTTCAAAAATTAAGATGATTATTTTTTTTACATTATTTTTCATAAAAATCAAGACTAAGACTACACACTTAATATGGCTTCAACCTTTTGTTTGAAAACAGATCGTTTATTTAAAAAAAATACTGATTGTTTACCAACTGTAATTCTTTTAAAAAATAATTGCGATTTCGTGCACTCTGTGCAAACTAGCGAATAACCGAGCAAATGCATTGAGTGCACGAAACCAATGTTTTTTTATGAAGAATAAATACTTAACGTAATTTGTATCAAAATAAGGTGGGTAAAAAAGATATATTTACTATTTATAAAAATGTTGGTGGCAAAAAAAAATCTTCTTAAATTTTGGTTCCGCCCGTGTGGTAAGCCTTCGTTATTTGTCGGAATTGTCTGTCAGAGACGTTAATAATTATCTTTATAACAAGTCTTTTGAAGATTTTCAGCTGAGTTTCAGTAATTAGTTATGCGCGCCATTTTGCCGGCTTCTGATTCCAATCGTCAAAGAGTAATTACTCAAACGTCAAAGTGTTAGCTGACCCCAAAAGCCTACAGCACACGTCACTAACAACCATTGTAATTTTCCGCTTCATTAAATAATCATTTAATTTATAATAATATTGTGTATCTATTCAACTCCAATCTCGTATTTTACAAAATATATTCATTTATGTTTGTAGCATTCACTGTGAGATCCGTTTCAAGTAATAAATTAATGACTGCAATACAATAGAATAATTAAAACTGAACACTTATTATTCTTTTGTATTTTATTTTTTATTTTCTCAATATTTGGAGCATATAGACTCCACAAATACACGTTTCACATGTTTGTAATCATAGATGGTTCCCGGGTGCCACCAGGGCAAGAGTTCACGAACTTGCATAGACTGCGGCTGTATCAGAGAAATATTTTTAATGGTTTAATAATCAGCGTTTTTAAGGAGATCGGATGATCAACCCGACGTTCCCGAGGCCTGCACAATTTTTATTTTGTCCTCAAGGACTTGATCCTACCGGGGACACGTAAAGAACTTGGATTTAATTTAATAGATTTAAGAAATTCAAGCTTGGTCGGGATGCGAGTTTGAAGCAAACGCCTTAACTACTGGACTATGCCGCCCCACATTTTTATATTCGTGCATATGAATTTAATAATAAAATTTATTTAATAAATTTGTTTTATAAATATTTTTGAACATTGAATATAAATAATGTAAAATAAAAAAGGAATGAAAGTGCGTGCAGGAGAGCACAGACGACCAAGATCAGTGAATTCTATGACCTATAGTCAGGATGACTAGAAGCTGCATACGGGAAACATGTGATTGTGTGTGGGTTGGAAATATCTGTTTCTTGAAATGATCCAAATTGTATGAAGGAAAAAAACCTGGTAATCGCTTACTATTGATGAGAAACAATCAAGTAAAATTTCTTCCATTAATGTACCTTCCATAAAAAATAGTATCGTCAACACAAAATATTCTTGTTTTTTTTTTAATATAAAATTGGAACTTTTTTTGAAAGTATTTAATTCAATAATTGGTCAGTTTTTATTAAGAAAAAATACCTAAAATGTAAGGCAAAAAATAATATTTTCAGAGTAGAAAAATATCAATTGGCAGTAGCAAAATAATGAATTGGCAGAAAGTAATCAACGAATGGTAATTTATAATAGGTTAGGTTACGTTTCCATTTTCAATGGGTAAATATTTAATTTAATTTACTACATTTTGTACCAATATTGAAAATATTAGTGCCATTTTAATTTTATAACTGGACACATTCATACAGACTCAGTAGATTCTGCCAATTTATTTAGTCTGCTGCTCATTCATTTTATTTACTGTCAATTGATTTCAATAACTGCCAAAACTTTGAGTAAGTTACTGATCGAAGAAATACATGCTTTTTAAAATTAACAGAGTCAAAAAAACACACTCTGATTTGCGTAGCCATGGAGAAATCTTAAAACATTAAATGCACATAACGCTACATCCTTTTTTTTATTTCTTCCACGAATAAACCTTTCTTCTACGTAGTATCAATCCGGTTAATTGGTTTGCAGCAACAGAATCTTGCATCTTGATCTCCATTCCTCTCGGTCCTCCGCAACCCTTTTCAGCTCAGCATAAGCGCTACAATTCATGTCCTCGAATACTTGCTGCAAATACTCCCGTCTAAACCTTTAACAATACTATTTATAATAAAGATGAAAACGTTATCTATGGAAGTAAATTAATCTAATTTTTTTAAATTAACACAGATTCGAAACAACCAGTTTACTTTGAGTTGCGTTGCTATGGAGACATTCTAAAACAACGAAACGGCGGTTTTCCGCACAGTTGCATATTTGAATGAACCTAAAATATCTTCGCCCGGGAAGTTTGTAGTTATTTTAGTATAATAAATTACTGCCCGAACTTTGCTCCTGCCAGCATGGAAACATCGGGTCTAAACAATCGCACCGGAAACATTATTTTAATTGAAATACTACGCACCGGAAGCGTTGGGTTAATCACCTAGATTTGCTATTAAATGTTTAAACAAGCATTGAAAATACAAACTTGTTTAACAGTAGTATAATAACTTGTTTTTAAAGTAAGTTAACTAGATTAAACTAGAGGATTTTGTAACGTTCAATCATGTTGTTTGGATACTGCATGCGGGAAATATTTGTTTCGTTTACGAGTATCTTTGGCTCAGGGTCACTTTTGGGTTGCCTCTCTTAAATATCTCCTAGACATCATCAAAAAATATTGTATCTTATAAATAATGCCACACTTGGAACACAAATGTAAGGTAGGTTTATTTTGTATTTTTCGTTAATAATTTACCGTTATTAGAATGTCCGCTTTTACTGTGAACGAAACTTCTGTACTGAGTTAAAAGACTCGTATCACACGTGCTGCAAGCCATTATACAGTTAATGCTGATCAGAACTGGCAGCTTCTAAAGTTCCTTCCTTAATGACACTAGAAAGCTCTGAAATGATCTCCCAGTACCTGTGTTTCTTCATTCATAAAATATAGATCTCTTCAAAAAAAAAACAATATAAACTTGCAATGTACTCAACTTTCAAACAAACATAACAAATATTTCACGTCCAACCAAATATGCAACGTCCACACGTCCAGACTAGGCGTCATACAATACTATGGTATCAATTAGTTTGGCTCTTTTTTGCGTTTGCTTACTTTTAAAATGTCTTTATTTATTAACATTTTTAATGAGCTCAGATTATTTGAATGTGAATCATAAGTTTCTGAATCAACGAGACATTTGTTTATAGAAAGCGAGTAAACTTAACTAGATTTTTACACGCACACAACCACTTCAAGCGAATACAACTGAAGTAAAAGGTGCATATACTCGTATATCCGGATCCCTTATTTACTTGGCCATTTTCAGCACACGTTGGTATTTATTTCATCAGTGCCCCCTAATCCATTACGTCTAATTAGAAGGAATTGTTTTGATAATGCGCAGGAAAAGGAATTTATGGCTAAAAGGGATCGGGGATGGAGACAAGAGGGATGAAAAAATACATGGCTCAGCTAGACTGCTGGCTAGAATAATTACTACTAAGGAAAGATTTTATGTGAAAGGATTTTCAAGGCACCTGCTGGGCACATTTATGCTTTCATTTATGGTTTATCTAACTCTTGTAGAAATTTTTCACTTAGTTAAGAAGTATTTTTAGTGTATTACAACATTATTTTTTACAAATTCACTTAATATCTGTAGCATATGCTCACCACCACCACACAGTTCTGTTAGCTCCCAAAGGCAATGTTTCCAAGACATTTCTACATTCGAAAGTGAACAAAATATCATGATATTCAGACGACTTGTAAACTTCGTTTTTTTAAATTCGGTATTAATAATAGGGCTTGCGAAATTAAAGATGTCTTGCAATGGGAAAGATCAAGAAAACTGTATTATATAGATCATATTGGAAAAAATGTGTACTAAAAGAGTAGTGAGCATAGCAACTAAGGAATACTCTACTACAACTAAGAGTATACTTGTACCATAAGACATCTGACCTCTAGAAACACAACTATAAAAGATGGATAAATTGCTTGGCATCTATGTGGCAGAAACATGCTACAAGTAATGATAAGACGCAGTGTTAAGGAAAGCAGAGAAAGAAAAAAAAACTGTGTATTAATATTCTTTAATAAATCTATGATTATACGTAGAATTACATGCAAATGGTTTGTAAATAAAACATTCATGAAGCATATAAAAATCGTACACGTATGGGTTTTTATCTATTTTTGTGTAAAAAGTAATTATCAGTGTGGTGATTTACTTGAATTGTAACGTGTAGCCGTGAAAGTAATTCCCAAGCTTTGAAAGTTATGACTTAAACGTATATAATGTGTAATAAACTTACTAAGCAACATTGTTACTGCTAAACAACATACTCGTAGTTAACCATAAAATTGGTTAATCATTTCAAATGGCATAGTTGTCGTATTTTTAAGTGTTTTTTTATGTTTCTCCGACTGAAACTAACTTACGAAAAACCGTTCAATATGCGTCCATAAACACAACATTCTCTTCTCTGTATTGTGCAAGTAAACTTAAACGGAAGATTGCCAATAAAAAAGGGTTAAGAAAACTAAATTATTTTTTACAACTTGTTTAGATTTCCGGTGTCCCTCGCCCGGAGGAGAGCGGCGTTCCCTTTTATTTTCCCATTGGAAATGTATTTGAATCCTGGATTTATGTATCGCAGTGGGCAAATCGGAGTGCGAAAGTAAATTATTGTCGAATTTATCAGCAGAGCGTTGGGAAGGGACGCCTAGTATAAAACAGTAACGATGGGTTCCAAGCCTGGGGCGAAGATTTTCTAAACGGAGGACCTTTATTCGGGTCCAACTCACCTAATAACAAATTTACTTATAAGTGGTCACCATTTCTTTATCCGCCCAATACTCACATATGAGCGAATTATCCTCTAAATGTGCCTTCACATGTATTAACTACCATATACATCAATTATCTCATAAGATCACCAAAGTTAGATAGATAACCTTCTAAACTTACTGCGTGTTGTTTTTGGGTTAATCCACCCCTTAGGACAAAATGATCCTTCATGATATCCTTTAAAATAAATATTATTAAACATTTCATGCATATCCGCTTCCCTTATTGGAGCATATGGTCGTCACGAACATCCGCCACAAAGCCTTCTTAGTCTTCGCCTCATTTCATGTCAACTCTACCTTCCGTTACCCTTTTGACTGAACGTGAAAATTAATACAAATACGACGTAGTTTCTATGCAATGGCATCTCTCCAGATTTCTATGCGGATCAGAAAATCATCAATATAATTAGTCATTTCATGCACATTTATATGAATAATATACATATATCTTCAAATAATACTGCAAAATTATAAAATACTCGTACATAACATTAATTACAAGTTTTTTTTGTTTAAGAATACATAGTCGTTGTGGTTCGCTGGGAACTAAATCGGATATTGCGGGGTCCATGTTAAGGTTCTGCAGCGGAAGACCCAGGGGACGGAAAGGTCACCGGTCCCACTGGGAAGGACAAAGAACAATTTATCGCTGTCCATTCAGAACAGTTATAAATTATAAATATTTATTTATTTATTTACCTTGTTTTCACATGGATCACGTAACAAAATCCATGTGAAAACAAGGTAAATAAATAAATAAATATTTATAATTTATTATGAATCTCAAAGTGAATGCTCAAAACATTGAAAAAGTTATAAATTGAAATAATAATAAAAAATACAGCTACTGCATCATGAAAATGTTTAATATAGTATCAAACTTTGTGTCATATGGATGTTCGTAATAATCATAAGTACCAATAGTATTTTGAAGATATTTCACAGTGTGGTAAATGAGTTTCTTTACGTTAATTTACTTAGTTTTTAAATATTTTGTTTATTTCGGAACCAAATAAGCCCACAAATACTGGAGTTTAACTTTAAAATTTGATTGATTCTTACGTCAACACTTTTACGTATAACTGCAATCAATGGAACACAGACTGAGTGAGGGATAAAATTCACACCAACCGGGGGTATCTTAGAGCTCAGAAAACGATTAAAAATCCTTTTTTTTTTAATTTCCGTAGGGGATCGAACCCACGACCTATGGCTTTCAAAGCAAACGCTTTAACCATTGAGCTATACCCGCCGGTATATCAGATCTTGGGAGCTAACAAAAGTATTTGGTAATAATTGTAGATTATTTACAACACTGATGACAATATTCCGACTATACAACATGAATAAGAATCTTGGCATCCCAATGCAGCAGTATATTTGGGTGTGAAAAAAGATTCCTCCGTATAATACTACGAAAATGATAATATGGCGTGAAATGATATAAGTTGAGGACAATATTGGCTGACAGAATTTCGTAACAAACATAATTCTCGTATTTTACTTGAAATGTTGTACTTCTAAGGGAAAATTGGCAATGCCAAAATGTTCTTGCTGGATTTGTATTGGGCTAAGAGTGGAACGGGAAGAGTCGGTAGTAGAAGTGGTACCCATGCTGTTAATTTATTCGTTTGTTCGCTTATATATTGTCCAAAGGCATCCGGTAGCGATATGTATTGAATAATATTAGTACAGATAGTATCAGAGACCATTTTGTCATAGTTTTGTATGCCGCTCGCATGTATACTTATAAGAATGAGTGAGGTTGCGAATAATTCATTTTGGGTTTCCCTTAAAGTACATTTCAAATAATGTAACATAATATAGAGCGACAAACAAATAATTTCAGCAGAAATATTTCAACTGTGATATTTTGAATTGCGTGCGGATTAGATTAGCATTTATTATAGATTAAATAAAAAAAGGTTTTACATTTTTTTTAACAATGCAGCTATATTGATTCTTGAAAAAAGGGCGTAATTTGTCATTACAATTATTATTTAAAAACGTAACATAAAACTAATAAAAATGTAATGCCAGAACATTTAACTAAGAAAAAAATAACAGGACATAAGACCAGAACCACCAAAATATTTATATTCCGCATAATATAGTGTGTTGTGTTACAACAAGCGCCATATTTAATTCAGCGTTTCAATAAAACAATACGTGTGTATTTCTTAACTCAGTGTGCAAAAGCGATTGGCAATGGGCCAGCGTCGATGAAATAATTTAACAATGGTTGCGAAAGTTCTTGGTTCGAATCACAGCGATGAGAGAAATGTCATAAATGATGTTTGCTGTAAATTATTATGAACGTATCCTTATATATGAAATATTAAAAAATCTTATAAATATATATTTTTAAGATTTTTACTCCGGGATCATCCTTTTATGGTATAAACAATAATTGTAGCGTATATTTTAAGTTCCAAAGCATATATAGACAAAGTACTTAGTTGTGAATTGCGAGCACTCGATTCAACATTAATTTGCAGCAATATTATTTTTATTTTGTCAATCCTGAGCAAATATCTCACTGTAGTTGGTTACCTGATACCTGTTCAGGTTGCTCAGGTTTACAGGCCTCATCTAATTTCTCGTCCGCATCTGGAGACTGTGAAACTGAAACTATGCGACGCTAGCCGAGATACGACGTAGAACCTGGCGCACAAACAACGCTATTAGATCAACTCTGCTCCAGCAGTAATAGAGAATAATAGTCCTGAAGTGAAGCACAAATACGTGGATTGCGAAATAAAGCCACACTGATTTAGTTTGCCTGGACAAATTGAGGTTATCATGTCGAAACAAAAACAATTTGGTTTAAATAACTAAATACCATTATATTTAATTATAATCATGTTTACTTCCTTAATTGGAGCTTGGTGAAAACCCTCTCATTAATGTCATGTTTTTGGAAATCCAGATAGGGACCCGTTACTGGACTCATGCAAAAAGCAACTTGTTAAAGAGTGGCTGAAGGCCTTCCCGTGATTCTTGGTGCATTAGTTAAATGTAAAATAGACCTCAGCCAACTACGAATAGTTAGTATACTAAAGTGAGTCTTGAATTACTTTCTTTGGTAACACGTTGCTAACCAGGAAATACGTGGGAATGAATGAGGAAACGGTAAGGTTAATAAAACAGCTTTATCAGCCGCTATAGTCCTTCTCATCCCATATCAGCTCTGCCACCCACAGCTCCGATGAGTTCTTTCTATGTATTCCTTCCAGAACGGCGCTAGCCCAGGACCTTGAAGAAAATGCTGCTGTCGTTTATGCTTTCTTGCGGTATCCGAAGTAAACGATATGTCCAAATCAGATCCACTTTCGCTTCTTGACCAACTGTAGTATGGAAAGCTGCCTTATCCGATCTCTCACCTCGTTGTTCTTCACAAAGTCACGTGCTTACGAAACGCACTATCATGTTTAACATTTAATGGTCACATACTTGAAGACATCTGTTTTGTATTTTTTTTCAATGTTTTTAGCATTCTCTTTAAAACTGCAGACTCAACTGAAAAACTACAGTCAACTTGTTGAAACTGCAGTCTCCTAAACAGAGGTCATAACTTGAAATTTGTAGTCTGAAAAACGGCTTAGACGCCAGAAAACTTTAGATTTAGTAATGATATTTTTTTTTACTTCAGACCATGAACTATTACAAAAGAAAATTATATGAAAGAAGTTATGTATATATATTTTTATCAAGCCATATTTACTAATGAAAAATAAAAAAATAAACTTACAACATGTAACAAACATGTATGATTTTTTCAAAACTGTTATATTGGTATTTGTATTTGTTGCTCTTCAAATAATTGTAAGACAAGGTCAAACATGAAAATATTATGACCTTTTACATAATTCAGTAACAAAATAACATGTTTGCTCTATCCAATTATTTTCAATGTAAGTGGAAAATAAATACAAAGCGGTTGTAAAACAATACATTATTATTGGAAAACTCCCATGTGTACATTGGCGCAACTCTTAAGTATACCAGTTATATTGCTTTATTACGCCTTAAGCGTAGATTTTAACTTTGAAAAAAAAAACGTTCTCTTGCGTCCAAACCTTTTAATTGACGAAATTGTTTACGAAATAGTATGATAAATGTTAAAAATACGGTTTTAACCTCAGCGTTGTAAGTGATGAATGAATAAATTTAATCATTCAGCGATCTCACGTGTTTTTAATCGAGGTTCAATCGATGCCTTTATTGTGTAAGCATAGGTTCCAACTGAACTTCCTGTACGTGGTGCATTTTCATCATCAAAACTGCCAGATCGAAATTTCGCAAATTAATACATATTGGCACTAGCGATCTGTCAATACGTTTTTTCTAGACAAATCAAATAGTTTTATACTTGCTTGAATAACATTTCCATTTTTTTTACTGGTAAAAAATAATAATTTGACAAAAATACACCTTTATGCAAGTACTTGCCATGTTTGAAAGGAAATAATAATATTTTGCATAAGCAAACCTTAAAACTCTAAAAATGTTTAAGTTTTATGGCCTAAATGTAAAATTGGCTGTGTTGGTATAAAAATAAATCATAAAGCATGTCCACTTCCTTAACCGGAGCGTATGGTTGTGTCACAAAATGTCACCAAAAATGTTTGTCCCATGTCGCTCTGCCTCCCAGAGCTTATAGTTCCTGTCGGCCTTCCATTACGGCGTGAGTTTAGGGGCTTGAATAAAACGTAGTTGTAGATTATTCTCTTCTGCTTCCGAAGTGCATATCCCAACAGGATCGACTTTTGTCTCTTGATTGATTTTAGAAGAAGGCTTCTTTACCTCGTCACTCCTCACAAAGCGAAGCCTTCGTACCCTCAGTATTTCAATTATGTTGTCATCAGCATGTTATAGCCCTTACTGACAGGTACCGTTCGTCTCTTATTTCTATTTGCTTGTGGACATGCATGTGTCGCCAAATTGGCATTTTGGGTTAGTTATATAGACCGCCGCTTGCGCTGGGCGAGAGCCCATCACAAGCGCGGCACTCATGCCGAGCCACAATACAATATGCTCCGCCCATCGGCGAAAGCATTGTATTGTGGCTCGGACTGAATGCTGTGACTAGATCAGGCCATCGGTTTGTAAAGTTTATCGTAAATATATGTCAATGTGTTTCTGAAAAAGTCTGTGTTATTAATCTGCTCCTAATCTTGCCCTCATCCAACGGAATAACAGCCTTTGAGAGAGAGAAGGGTGTTAATGTATATATGTATAAGACAACTTTATATGGCTACTCCACTGTAGCTACAAACCCAAGAAAATGAATAAAGTGTATCTGACGTTGACTACTACGGCTGAGGATGGAATTACAGAGCTGAGGATATTAAAACTAAGCGAAGTGAAGTGTGGTTGGAGTGAAAAGTTCTGCGGCGAAGTTGGGCCGATTAAAAAAGTTTCTCATTCAACGCCGGGAAGATTTAATATAAATTATTCGCGAATAGAAATACATAAATTACTCTCCGTGCGCGAAATGTATGAAAACTCCACCAATGAGGGAACATGTTAGTTTTAATTAAATGTCACTTAGAATCTAGGATACTAAAAAATATTTCATATTGTTGAAAAAAACTTATTTTATTGTACAATACGTGGTGACTGGTTCAAATAGAGCATGTAAAACTGAAAACCCTGAAAACCAGAAAAAGTTAAGCTTCTTTTAAAGATGCGTTGTTTTGGTGTTTTGGTCAATTGATTTCTCAATCGATTTTTAGGTTGTAAATGTAAATTTTCTTGTAAATAAATAATGTTTATTAGGTGTCAGTAATATTTTTTGTATCTTATGTAATGCATCAATATCATTTAAATATATATATTCAGTCCATATAGATTTAAATGATTTATGACATTACAAAAGTATAAAGCAATAATATGAAACTTGAATAATATGAAGTAAATGACAACTATGAACATCAAGTGCTTTTTTTTTAAATACAACAAATGACAATAATTCAGAATTTGGAGAAGGGAAAAAATATATTTTTGAAATCGCATTTTTTTATATGAAAACGATTCACAATTTATCAAATAAAGATAAAGTGTGTAACTCATGTACAGTGGTTTTTGCTTCATTTGGAACTATACATATAATGTACTCGGTACAACTTTGGATGGCAGAGCTAAAAAAGGATGAGATGGTGTAGCTTTGTGAGGTAAATTTATGCCTACCACATTTTCCAGCTTAGGAGTGGATATGTAGAGACGAAAATATATAAATACTTGTATATAGATATATAATAACTAAAAGTATGCAGACTCACTGGTATGTGTATATTATCTTCGTTTACAGCTTCCGTGACCTTATCAATATATTTAATGTTGTAATGTTATCACTTAACCCGTGTAAATAGTCGAACAGATTCCGCAAAAGAAAACCAGATCTCTGAGTTCAGTATTGAGTTTCTTTATTTTTCAAGAAAATGTTACAGACTATCAGACAAAATGTGATAGTTATTTTCTCAGATCATATATCTTGCTAGGAGATGGAATTTTCCAGTTATACACTTAAGTAAATATACAAAAGTGAATTCCAGCACAGCCGTTTGTCTGAAATACGCATCATGTTTTATTTTGATATGAACATTTTTTTTAATCAAATATAAAAAGATACATTTTTTACACAGTAATTTACATTCCAATCTTTTTTTTTTTTTAGATTCGCTTACCACACCACTTAAAGATAAGATCTTGTGTGTGGCGTGGGATTCTTATATTATAAATTATATATATATTTTTTTTACCTTACTTTCATTATAAAGTAAATATAAATTAATAATACATTTTTAGTAAACTTCATTATTTCAATTTGTTATGCAGTGATGTTGGTTCTGTTCGTTAATCTTTTAAAGTACTGTTTAACCTTTTCAATCAATATTTTAATATCACTGATCGCTTTTATTTCCCGAGGAAGATTGAAGAAGAACATATACAGAATAATACTATTGCGCTTAACCTGGAAGCCTGTCTGCTGCATGTGGGAAGCATGTGCATGTATATATTGACCGGACTGCATTTTTCTCATCTTCTTCTTGAAAAGATTCAGATTGTTTATGGAAAGCAATAAGTGCTGAGAAAGAGATGTAAAAGAAGGAGCAGTAGAATTTGTTTCGATATATTTCAACCACGTAAAAATTATCAAAATGTGTTTCACAAGCTTAAAGTTGATGAATTAATGCAAGTTAACAGTGTCTTTGATATAAGCAATTAAAAAGGTTTAGTAAATAGACATAAATATAATAATTTTATGTTGCATTAAATATAGATCAGATTATAAAGTTGAATTGGAATACATGTGAAAAAGTTATCTAATAGTTGATTTTGAACATCTTGATTTTTAGTATAAAAATATATGAGTGTTAGCATCAACTACTT
Source organism: Glossosoma conforme (assembly GCA_022606575.1). Classification (NCBI taxonomy): domain Eukaryota; kingdom Metazoa; phylum Arthropoda; class Insecta; order Trichoptera; family Glossosomatidae; genus Glossosoma; species Glossosoma conforme. Next base: position 38,632 of record JAGTXR010000341.1, read on the forward strand.
AACAGTAGAAAATGAAATACATACATATTAAATATGGCTACAATATGTAAGCGAATGTTATAAAAATCCGATATTCGCTGAAGCGTTTTAACGAGAACGTTGTATACAGGTCAAGAAAAAGCTTGAAGGCTGATATCGTAGAGTTATTCAGACGGTCATATGCGATTCTTGAAGCATCTCAACAAGTAGTCCATAAACTTACACAGTACTTGAGTTGAAAGCCAAACTAAAAAGCTCGCGGATAAAGCGATGATACTCTGTTATCTTATGTATGTTTCTGCTCCACTTGTCAAATAAGTAACAATGCATTCATGTTTATATCTTAAATCATACGACCCAATTTAATACATGTTTTATTGCGACTTAGAGAAGTCAAAATTTACCTACTTGTATATTCAATAATATTGATATCATTTATATTAAATCAATATAAAAACCCTCACAGTTTATTTAAGTGAGTAAGAGTAGACCTCGAAAATGTATTATATAATTTATACACAAATGAACATTAATTGTATATTAATAATAAGTGTTGCCGGTTCTTAGTTTTAGGACTTGAGCTCGTTAATTACAGTGGTAGATTAGGAGTAATATATTTATACTTTCAAGGATTATTTAATAGTCCACTGGCAATCTGGGAGTCGTTTGTAGCTTTTTTTTTACGCACAGGATGGCTGTACTATCACATAAATGTGTTTATTGATTTTTAATGACAAGCATCATTCATTTAGGTATTGAATTCGACAAAAAATAAGGGCCAACCTCCCGCTACCAGTTCACTTAGTGGCTCTAAACCTTCCAACTGTATAAATATGACCAAATTCGATGATTTTATTTGCGTTGTATCAACAAACACAAAAATGAGGAAATATGTGCAGTAGAGTCGCCCCTCTCGACTAAAGCTCCGGCTAATATTTGAACCACGACTGCTGAGTAAATATTGAATAATAACTCCAGAGACCAACACTCTGATTTGCAAGCTCGTCAAATTTAACTCTGAACTTTACCCAGAGATCGCTCATCTCGCTGCCCGAGTGCGCGTTGCAGGGAATATAAGCTACAACTAAAAATAAGTATTTATAAAATAATCTCTTACTCTTTCTATACAGTATCAACGTATATTTGAATGTAGTTCAATAGCAAGGAGCCATAAGGGTTCTGTCGCAACATTCAAACGACAACACAGAATACATCATATTCTCATGTATGATGCATTTCATCTGATAATGTCTTACAGTCAGAATCACGTAAACAGGCATCAGAAATAAAGCCAATCCGTTAAAAATAACTCTCTAAGTATCCGTTACTTTTGTTTTCAAATAGTTTAATTAAAAGTTAACTTAGCAGGTATTTTTTTTTGAAATGATTTTAATATTGCAATGTTTTAAAGCCCTGTTATTGTGATATGGAAAGCTCTCTCTCTTGCAACGTCCTGCATTTTGCGAGGTTCTGTGGGATGTGAGGTTTCCCTCATATTATTTTAAAACCAGTCTCTGAAGGGTTTCGCCCACTCCAAGGGAGAATTTTATATTTGCATTAAAGTTTGGTTTTGACTGTACGCAAGCTTTTAGAGCATCGGCCAATGCGGTATTTGTTTTTTCATTTTAATTTGATAGCTCCATATGTTTGTTATTCAATTACAGTTTTATCATTCTATAGAACATCACCGTATGAAATTAACATTGTGTAAAATTCATTATAATAAAAAAACATGAATTTGTTAAGAAAGTTAATATTGCTGGCGTCCAATAAAAAATTATTCTTAGATGAAAATATATTTAAAAGCCTTATTTAAAAGTTACTTTAGTAATGTAGGCATTAAAATCATTTAAAAAAAATGAATTTCTGAGCTTTTAAATACCCCCAGTTGGTGTGAATTTGATCCATCACACATAAAATGCATGACATGCCAGTGGACTAAGTCGTTCCGTCAAGACCATCCATTCATAGTCAATTCTTGTAATACTAAGGATGATGATGCGGGAATGTCAGGATGTAGTCTATGACGTTGGTGGATCGACACACCACATGCGGCGCTTATCCATATGTAAAATGATCAGAGTTATAGGATCGACAGATGAAAAAAATTTATCTTAGCATCACAATAACCATCTGTCGGTATTTTCTTGTATGTGCTTACATAATAAAAAAATGTTTTGGAATGTTCAAAAGTATTTTTCTCTTATGTTTTGTACAATTTATTCAAATATCATTTTTCTTTAATGTTTTGTACAATTTATTCAAAAAATTATTTAAGTTTTTAGAAACCATGGATAAATAAGTGTATTCGTATATTATTTATTTCACTGCTCATCAAACGTGCGTACAGCTATGAATATTTTAATAATATTTATCAACATAATCATCATTTCATATCCGCATATCTAAATGGAGCATATTGTCTGTATAAACTGTAAAGCTATGTTAACAGCTAGCAGCAATCAAATATAGAAAAAATTACAAAATTAGGTTATAATACGAGTATCAACGGCCACTAATTAAGTACACACACACACATACACACATCATCATCATCATGTCCGCTACCCTAACCAGAGCACATGGTCGTCACTAACTGCCACCACAAAACTCTTTCGGTCACCATGGTCATCGCCTAATTTCATGTCAGTTCTGCCTCGCGTATCTTCGCTGAGTACATTCTTACAGGGTAAGTTGAAGGAATATGTGCTAAGGAATGCATTTCTTCCGGCTGTTGAGTGGCGTGTTCGGGAATCCTGAAATTTTGTTGAAAATTGGTTTATATGTCCCTGATACATATCTGAGAATAAAGAGGCACAGATTGTTTGATCCCAAAGAGTAACACTAACCTGCAGGGACTATGCATCTTGGAAGAGAGATCAGATTGTTTAACCAAATCACCTCATCAGATGTTTATATATTTCACGCAAGGGAGGCCCAATTCAGACATGAACTCAAAGCATTTCTTTGGAAGAATAATTTGTTGAAGTCGTCTGTTTGATGAGCATTGGGACTTTCTGTTGCTAGTCTTTATTACTTTGTTTTTCTTAGTACTTAATCATAAGTACTCGTACCTATATTTTTATATATTTTTTAAAGAACTATAAATTCTACTTCTACTTCATTAATGAATCAAATTTGTAATGTTACTGTAGGAAAAAATTAATTGAATTATATGTATAGTTTCCGAAGCCTTTTCGACACACACTGATAAAACACGACATACAAGCATTTATATAAAATTGAAATATGAAAATGAACATAGCGTTTTGCTAAATAACCAAGAAGCGTATTTAAGTAAACTGACTGTAATGAATAATATTTGCAACCTAGCAAATTATGATATTGCAAGATTTTACGTTCATCTAACAGCGAGCTTTATATTCAAAACGATACGCAACTAACTCAAACGGAGCGCTTCCGGTCTCAAATGATGTTGTGGTAAGAAAATAATATTCCAGCGTTGTTTTTGTTTTCCGGATGGTTTTGTTTGAGGCTGCAACTGTCTGTGTTCCCTGCGCACAGCCACGAGGATTGAAAGAAAGCATAACACAGACCTGGAATAACATTATCCCTAATGCACTGCCTCCCCCTGCACGGACCTTTGAGGGAAAACAACTCTTCGCATTCGGAATAACGAGGCAGGGAAAATAACATTAGTTGCATATGTTCGATAATGTAAAGGTCTATTGCTTACAAATGAGAATTTATGAACATGAACCAAATCACCTCAGATGTTAATATATTTCACGCAAGGGAGGCCCAGTTCAGACACGAACTACACCAATTTCTTTAGAATAATATACAAATATAGGTAGATTTAAATAATTTTTTCTTTGCATATGCCTATGTATATTACGACTATATTGCTACTACAAATTGCCACCACTCAGTTTTGTAACTTGTTCTTGATTGTTTAGTTCAATTTGAAGATTCAGCTGAAACAAACGTCTGTATTATATGATCTGGTAGTTGCAATTATTAGTAACCAACACAAATTGAATTGCCATTATTCATTCTTTGTCCCAGTACGTTTATGCACTCAAAAATTAACCTGAGAATATATATTACTCCTGACGACCGCCAATGTATGAAGGAGCCTCAAGACTCGGAGAGACGGATATTTTGGATGGTTTGTTAATCGTTTTTAAAAAGATAGGATTATTAACCCAGTGTTCTCGTTTGATAGTCTATTTGGTACAAAAGAGCGGTTCTTTCCAATAAAAGATACGCGGTAAGCAACAGACGGTAACCCATCCATGTTATGATCTTTTGGTTTCGGTAATCGTTCGAGTGACACGCTTATAATAAGCTAATTTTAATAATTAAATTGTAAAAAAAAAATTTTTTACGTACCATCAGATTATTTTCGACAGTAAAAGTTAAAATACTCTAGTACTTGAAAATACTGGAAAAGGTACAAGTTCTTGATTATAAAGATCAAAGGCGCGAAACATGAAAAATCTTATAAAAGCATGTACGTAAATAACAGTGATCTTACTATATTTATTTTACAACAACAGTCTTACGATGATCTCTTAAAATTTAACTTCATTCATTTCGTATTTCGATCCAAGGTACGAGTAAATTGGTTTTAAAAATAATTGTTAAAGTAATCGTAATACACATGTTTCCTTCAAGCATTGACCCTAACTCGACCACTCAGTAGTTGCGTTGCTTGCACCTTTACTTTAGTTTTCTTGTTGGCGAGAATGAAAATGGACAATTTAATTATTTAAATAAATACGTGATGTTGTTGTAGTATCACTCCCTGAGGAGCGCATCCTTTCCCCGGCCGTCCAGGTGCGGCGTTATTTATTCCCAGCCACGCACCCCAGATGACAAAACAACACACGGTGTGTTTGTGTTTCAATTACTCTAAGCTACTGTTTTTATTCCATTCCTTTTAATAATGTTTTGATTTAATTCAGCGGGCTTTTTCAGGCCGGCCGCGCGTACGGCCGAACAGTGAAGGCCAACTAAAATTAAATGATGTAATTTTTTTGAAAATGCCACAAAAAATGTTTTTTTTGAAAAGTTGCGGATATGGAAATCACTAAACAGCATGTGGATCGAAGTCGGAAGATCACAGGATAACTTGTACCGATGAGAAGCGCTGCAACAGGGTCACTGATGTATAACTACGAAAACCTCCAGACCGCATCACATGTAAGATCCTGCCTAATTTTTTTACGTAAACATAAACATCAGAATACCAACAGAAGGTGATGAAAAAATATCATACTTATTTTATACGTGGCTAAATGCTGCATGTGAAATAATGATGCGCCAATTTCATAAACTACTGCCCGGCATTCACACATCATTCATTTATTTTTATTTTTAAATGATAGTCTATGATTGGCATTTGATGGATCAAATTCACACCAACCCACTACCTTCGGTATGATAAGCAATCGCTTCATCACTAAGCTATACCTGCTGGCAAATATATCCGACTAGCTTCTCCACCCAGGATCTTATGTTAAGCAACAGGCAAGACATCAATGTTAACAGATATTGAGCTGAATCAATGTGACGTCGCTGATATGAAGAAAGGAGATGTAATTTTAACGATGCTTGTTGTTTTTAAAGACATCTAAGCACTCCATATAAACTGATTTATAATAAACTACCAGCATGTAACAATGCCTTCTCATTCTTTTAAAGTGTAGAGTGCAATAAACTGTTTATAATATTCAGCATAATATGCTTTATATATATCGTTTTAAAGATTCCATAAACATATTAATAAATACTCTTGATATATAATAAACCGTGTAATGTAAAATAATGATAAATGTAAAAATGCTCATAATGTATTTTTTTATCACTATGGCTTTGCAAGATTCTTATTTTGGATAAGAGCCTTTTCTTTGATCCTAGGTGCATTTAGCTTATCCTTGAACTGAGTATTTGTAATCTTCTTGCACACAGCTCCAAAGCTTAAATAAAGCATTTTTTCTCTTAGAAAAGGGAGGTTTTTTCAATGAGTTCATTTAGCTTATTTTTTGTTCCCATCTTTCGCAGCATTTTTCCAGACCATATTGTAGAACTCGTAAGTGAGTATTGATTTTAAATTATAGAATCTTAAGTGGTTTTCGCTGCACATAATAATTAAACTATATAGAAAAGAAGAGCTCATTTATATTTTTTAATGGCAGTAATATTGTCTACTAAAAAATATTATCCTAATACATTTTTTTTTATATAATACATAAAACTTACTTGAACATTGTTATATTAATACACAAAATATACGAGATATTATTGTAATGATATCATTCAACTAAGAAGAAAATGAACACAACAGTACACCTAAAGAAGATGCATTGGTAAAACAGAAAAAAATGTGAAACTCACAGATCTTTCAGAAATATTTTTTTATGCGATTTATCAATCAGATTTTTTTAAAGGATATCGGATGATCGAGACCGGACCGAGATATCGGACCCGATGATCCCGATGCCTGGACCATTTAGCCCTAAGAAGCGGCCCCAACCTATGACACGCTGTTGACAACGGCATCAATCATCCAAGTTTGCATCCGCGCCTAATATTGCACCCAATTTCTGTGATGAAACGAGAACCGCACTAATGATGTACTACGACACTGCTCTCGACTTGGTATTGAGGCTGCTTTTTTCCAGGCTCCCAAACATTCGTTTTAAAGTACGTATTTAAAGGGTTGTGGGTGGCTGCTTTTAATGCCAAATCTCTTGTAAAGCTCCCGCGTGCTTTAAGCGTGCGAATGCTTATCGGCGGATATAATTTTGCGAGTGGAGTTAGTGTAAGCAAACGAACATCCGGGAGCCGCTTTTTAATGGCAAAATTTTAATTTCTGTCCGACGAAAAACCACGCCATCACGTCATATTATGGCCTTCATGTTTATATATGACATTTTTCATCTCTTAATACAGGTTTTTGTCTCAAAATAACAAAAAAAAAACTCTCATCTTTTTTAGAACCATTTTATACCACTATACATATTGCATATACTTTACTGTTTATTTATTTTTAAATTTTATTATTAGATATCTGTACATTTTCTCTATGTATCTATGGTACTTTTTTCCTAGACAATTTGTTTAAAGACTCATCGTTAATGACGTGGGGTGCACTAGACATCTGGTGTACATGACATTTGTTGCACGTGACAACTGGTGCGCTGGATATCTCACTAACCTTACCTAAGGATTTTCCCAGTGATCGAAGAATCCAGAGATCCACATATCTTGCTAACTAAATAACTTAGATTAGATGAGCGTGATATTCAGTGCACCAATTCTCCCACGCACTAAATGTCCAGTGCGTCCCTCGTCGTTACCGATGAGTCGTTGAACGAATTGTCTGAGAACGAAATGCGTCGGAACCATGTATCTATTTGTACCATATTTGCCACCAATTTAGAGCATACTATCGTACAAGTACTGCAACCAATCGACTTGTTCGTTTCCATAAACCATAAACCATATACCATCTTACCGATTCCGCATTCTAAATCTCAGCAAAAAATCGAAAAAAATATATATTTAGAAATTATTGCACGTTTTTAATTATAAGACATGTTTAGGCTACGTCGGGTCGTCATCGTCTTCTTATTCGTAGTATCAATCCGGTGGATTGGTTTGCAGCAACAGAATTTTGCATCTCGATCTCCATTCCTCTCGGTCCTCCGCAACCCTTTTCAGCTCAGCATAAGCACTACAATTCATGCCCTCGTCTATTCTCTGCAAAAAACATTGCTGACTATGTTTCTCGGTGATGAAGAGAGCCCAGAGCTTGGATAAAAGACAGATATTGAAGGATTTACACTGTTTTATATCAAAAGTTCCTTTGTTATACCATAAGACTACAAAAATGTTTATATACTTATTATTTTTACAAAAACATTGTTATTCATAAATAAAATGTATTTTTATAAATATTTAAAAAAAATGTTTACGCATTGCGTAACTTGTTCCTTTCATTATAATAATCCTTCTTAGAAGTACGAGTAGAAAGAGTTCCAAAAAAATGTATATAAAAATATTGTAATATTCTTATTTCATACAAAAAGGGAAAACAAAATTGTATTTAATATACTCTCAATATTATTTTATTGCGATACTGATAAAATAAAACAAGCATTCTTTTATACGCCGCTATTTTTATTGTTCATCACATTTATACATTTTTTACGTTAATATGTCAATGTCATATTTCACTGAGACCTTTACGTCCAACTTTCTCTCCGACCTGCCATATACGCCTCTTCAATTACTCGCTAAATAAAACATGCCGCAAAAACGGAAAGCAAAAAAAAACTCAACTAAATTAATGTACGAGTATCAACGTTCAAACACAAAAACATAATAATAAAACATTGAAAAAAAACGTGTTTTTACGTTGTTATTTTATACCGAGTGGGCCGGAAAGGATCAGGGCAACAGAATGGCAGAGGAGTAAAAAAATATGTTTTAAACACGTGCCATTTTCACGCGAAGAGGCTGTCACACGGCGGGGAATATGTTGGCGCCGTTCAGCCAAATTACCCCGAAGACTTATTTTTTGAGCTTTTATGTGGGCAAAAGCTTTTGTTCCCAGTACGAGCTTCACTCTCATACAGTCTCATGATGTACGCACCGGTATGTTCTTATACTACTAGTTAGCTCGGAGTGTCTCCGTGCTAAGTGTCACCGTAACGGTCTAACGGTATGAAATATTGATGTTATGACGCCAAGAGAATGGTAAAGTGTATTAATTTTTAATGCATGTTTAGTGTTTGTAGTAAAAATGATATTCGAGCGAGATATTTGTCAAAGCCATATAATATGACTTGTAAGAATGATTATTATTATGAAATTCAATCATAGATTAAAAAACGTACAGGTATTTTATCCTAATCAGCATGCGCTAATGTTATTTATTGACCATCGACAATATCTTGAAGGCGCGATTCCCGAACTTTGGAAACGAACCAAATCTTGGGTGGGCTATCCATTACAGCCTTTTGCTTACGGCATATCTTCTTATAGTCAAATGGTCTAAGAGTCGTATTCTGAAGCTGCCGTCATTTTTCCTAGGCATCTGACATGCAGGTTATCGGGAACCATGGATCACGTCGGTATTTCAACGATAAACAATTTCTTCTTCTATATAAAGGACAAATCCGACCTATCCTTGAATTCGGCTGTCACCTTTGGATTGGAGCCCCAAAATACATTCTAAACTTAATTGACTGAGTTCAAAGAAGAAAAATTCGTTTGATAAACAATGACACTCTTACGTTTAACCTGCAATCAATGGAACACAGGCGTAAGATTGGTTCTCTTAGTCTTTTATACCGTTATTACCACTTTCGCTGCTCTTCGGAACTTAAAGAACTAATTCCTCCTGCACCCACCAACAACCGACGAACTCGTCTTACACTTGCTGAACATCCATACACGGTTAATATAAGTCGATCAAGAACTGGGAGTTTCCAAAGCTCTTTCCTTAATTCCACCGGTAACCTATAGAATGCTCTTCCAGTGTCTGTGTTTCCTCCTTCCTACAATCTGGATCTCTTCAAGAAACAGATAAATATACACTTGCAATCTCCCCAACCCCCATACAAACACGTACACAACACAGGTTTCCCGCATGCAGTTTCCAGCCTTCCTGGCTGAGCGTCATAGAGTGCACTGGTCTTGACCGGCTGTGCTCTCCTGCATGCGTATACATAAAAATAAAAAATGTCCCCGCACGTGGACCTCTTAAATGCAGAAATATTTTCCGACAAGGCATAAACAATGGTAACAAAGAAAATAGAGCGGCGATAATTTGTGGTGACCATATTCTCCATATATGAATCGAATATCAGAAAAATAATACTTTTCCCATATTCATTGCACAGAACATAGATATTTGCCTGCAGTTCAAGTCTTACGTCCGTTGATATTTTCACTGATTAATTTATGAATTCAGGAATCGTGTGTTGTGTTCATGCTTGTGTATGGGTTGGGGAGATTGAAAGTGTACTTAAAAATCATTTATTTATTGATTTGTACGTGCATAAATTATTGAAAAATTCCCATATTAAATATTTTTATTTAGCTGTCAATATCAGACTACATATGTTTTCATATTAAAAAATCAATATATCATTTAGTTAACTCAGTTTCAGGCTTAGTGATTCATGCGGCCGGTCAATCGGTCTCCTTCCCGGAGCTTTCTATTTTCTCTAACGGAGCTTTCTGGGGAACCGGAAGGGATTTACGAGAGTCGCGAAGGGTCTCCAAATGGCAAACATAAAAGATTTCACGATCGTTATACGTATATAATGTAATATCAGCAGCGCAACGGAGCATTGAGGGTCCATTGGGAGAATGCTGCTGAATTGTATGTAGACCATAGAGACCCACATTTTATTCAGTTTATGAGAATTTCCACAATAAAGTTAAAGTATCAATTTTATGTAATTTGCAATGCGTTTAACGTTGCTATATAATCCGTACTTGTACACGCCGTTTTATATGTTTTAAATTATTTTTAATAAAAGCTACAAGAGTGTGATAAGTTAATATTTTAAAACAATCTTTTTAGTAAATACGTTCTCTGAAATGATACAGGTATGAATTCCTAATTTCAGTCTTGTTATATAATTGAAAACACTTGGCATATATACCTTACCTAATTAGTACGTTATTATGTGAACCTGTGTTTCTTCTTTCTTACAATCTGGATCTCTTCAAAAAATATATCAATATACTTGTACACTTAAAATTCTCTAAACGCATTTTCATCATTTTAAGCATGCAGCGTTCAGTCGTACTCACTGAGTGTCGAGTATAGAGGTAACTGGTCTCGACTGGTCATGCTCCTTTGCATGCGCTTTAATAAAAAAATATCTACATGATTTAGAGATGTATTCTCAGGTATTCACGAACCATGAAAAAGTTCCATGTGTTAATAATCGTATATTTATTATAGGAGCTGGTTAAAAATACGAAATAATAAAATAAAGTTAAATGGAATATTTATGTTATTTGATTTAGAGCTTTTTTTATTATTATGAGCACTTTTATTGAAAGCATTTTTAAAATTTAAATTTCATGTAAAAAAAGGATATTTATATATTAATATGTGTTACTGTATTGACCAGCGGCTATAACATGTAGCACCAGTTTTCTAGAGATTACATTCTTGGATGGTAACCGCCCAAAGTAAAAGAATTAAGTATTGGAATAGAGATTACCATCAGTTTTAATAAATAGGCTATGACTGGAATTTTACGGGTGAGGGATCAAATTCATATCGGGGTTATTTTAGAGATCAGAAATCTATTAAAAATCTTTATTTTAAATCAGAAAATGCTTGGACCATTGAGCTATACCCGCCGGCAATTGAGCTATACCCGCCGGCATAGATGTTGCCGTTTGAAAATTATATGTCATTTTACGCCGTTTCTTTAATTTAACATACATATACGAGTATATAAGGATCTGTATTTGTTGAAAAATATTTGTACAACTGCATAATTATAATTTACTTATTTTCATTTAATTATTTAATAACTTTTATTTTGTTATATTTAAAAAAAAAAAGATTAGTGAAAAATAAAGGCTTTTGAAGTGTTTAACAAGTGAATGAATGAATCATTTCCGTACAATTTAATGCAAGGAGATGAGAGATGGCTGATTTGATGAGATGGCTGGATAATATCTGGAATTGTTCCTCTGGAGATCACCTAAAAGTGGATCTAACTCTGGCCATGCAGAAGTGGGAGGTACTATTCATGCGGTAACTACCGTTATATAATGCAGAGATATCCAACCATTATTATTTAATATTTAAAAATAAATAAATAAATATTTTTACGCTTAAAAGACTTAAAATATCAAATGGTACAGACTATGCAATTATAAGATTAATCACTCGATCTCTTAAGCCTTGCCAATCATCCATAAAAAGTTCATGCATGTATACTAAGAACTGGCACTTTCCATAATTTCTTTATTGATGCCTCTGGTAAGCTATGGAATATTTTAACAGTATCTTTGTTACTTCTTTCATACAACCAAGAACATTTTAAGACAGGTCAATGGATACTTGCAATCTCCCCAATTCACACAAAAACGCAAACATCAACTCGATATAGCCCTTACAGGCTGGTGCCGAAATGCCTCGATTAGCGATCTTTCGTCTTTTTTTTTTCTTCGCTCGTCTGACACACATAAATTAAAATGTAAGTCTATGTTTACATTTAAAGAGTCATAAGACATGGCGCTTTCAGGTGCCATTTTGATTTTGTTGACAAGTCCTCTCATGTGGATCGCCATAGTTTACCAAGTGGCCACTATGTGTGTTCGCCACAATGACTCAATACCACGGCCTAGTCGCTGCCTGAATAAACAGAGTGTTCTGTCCCGGGCAGCGGCAACCAAATTTTGTCAGTCTTATTTTACCTAAAATAAACGTTCATGTTGTTTTCGACATGTTCTTTGCTTTGCGACCTGCTTTACATCCATTCACCACGCGATCTGATGATGATGCCAGTGACATGGAGTCGCTCTTTATCTAGATGGGGGATCTCAACATATTACTAACTAAAGTGCCTGACGGCAGATATTGACCACCGCATAGTCCAGTAAGATTAGCAAACATCATCATCAGCCTGTATCCGTCCACTGTTAAACGTAAGCCTCCCGCATGAGTCTCCCTCCTCTTCGATCCTCCGCCTTCCGCATCCAGGTCACTTCCGATATTCTCCTTATGTCATCGGCCCTTCTTACAGGGGGTCAGCCAATGCTTCGTTTGCCAGTTCTTGGGCGCCATTCCAATACTTTTCATCCCCATCGACCGTCGTCTCTTTAAAGATATGTCCTGCCCATTGCCACTTGAGTGTTCCTATTCGTTGGGTAGCATCCACTACTTGAGTTCTTATGCGTATTTTCTTGTTTCGGATTCTATCTTTTAGCGCCACTCCGAGCATGGACCTCTCCATAGCACGCTGGGTAACCTTAATTTTATGGGTTAAACTTGCTGTTAGATTCCACGTCTCTGCGGCATTAAGTTGATACAGGGAGGAAACATTGGTTAAACGCCTTAGTTTTAAGAAATTGCGGAATTTTCGCTTTAAAAATTTATTTTAAGCTTTCCAAATGCTGCCCATCCCAGTTGTATAAGCCTCTCAATTTCTTTTGAGAAGTTATTTCGTCCTAGTTGCAAGTAGTAGCAAACATAGTCTGATGAAATTTTGTATTCTTCTTCTTCTTCTTCGTGTCAGCGACGTCAAATTATTTTTTCCCAATATCTGGCAACATCGATAGCTCGTGTGTTGCCCAGCATTAGTTCCTGAGATGTGCAACTTGTTGGGCACATGGAGCAGCATCGTAGGTGTGAGGCGGTTTGCAGGTCTCCACAGTCGCACAATAGTGTCTCTCCCTGCCGAAGCATTCCCCACCGCTCGAGGTTGTCCTTTGTTCTATTAACTCCGGTTCTTAATCTGTTTAGGGATTTCCAGGTCGGCCAGTCAAGGCTCTTGCCAGTTGGGAGGCCTTCCTTTGGAGTAATGAAATCCTCTGGTGCGATTTCCCATCATCGACCCAGCGACAACAAATTTTGTATTAATAAGATGTATTTTATGGTAGATATGTTAAGATTTCAGCAGATCGAATGTTTTGATATCCACTGGTATAACTACGCTACGCTACAATAAATCCTTTATAGTCGCTAAGCATTTAGGTGCTGAAGGTTGATTCCATTTGAGATTGTGCTTTATCCCTTCGGATTTGACAATCAGTCTTGCTCAGTGCGAGGATGGATGAAGGAAGAGGAGCGGTAGGTCAACAAGGCCATTATTAGGATTCCAGCCGCTCACGACACCGCAGCATCGGCTAATGCCATTAGAACAGATACGGCGAGGGTTGGATGCGAGAATCCACTCTAGTATTAGAGATAACTCACCAATAATTTAACTCAATCAAAACTAAATTACGGTGAATACGAATTTGATTTAATACTAAAAACTTAATGCGTGAATTAATCAGCAAGATAGCATTCGGGAATCATACTCATACCGTTCAATTCAACACCAATTAGCTTGAAAAACAGTCGTGCGTTTGGTTAGCCTTAAAATATCTGTACTAGCAATGGAATCAACATTTTTAAAGATAAGTAATTATTTTATACGATAATTATCTATATTGTGGCTTTTGGGCTTAGTCGTGTGTGGCGAATTTCTTTTGATCAATATTTCGACCGCCATTGCAGGGGTTTTCTTCAGGATTGATGATTTAGTTGTGAGCTGGTGTCAGATTATCTTTTTATGTTTATTTTTATATATATATTTTTGTATATTTAAAAATTAAAAAGACAATCTGACACCAACTCACAACCAAATCATCAATCCCGAAGAAGACCCCTGCAATGGCGGTCGAAATATTGGTCAAAATAAATGCGTCACACACGGCTAAGCCCAAAACCCACAATATCAAATCTGGCCATGAAAACTATTTGAGAATTATTTTTTCTCATAGGGTAATTGTATATTTGCTTAAGACATTGATGTACACAGTTTATTTGTACACTGTATTTGTACTGCCTCCTTCTTCGTGTCAGCGACGTCAAATTGTTTCTATCCAGTATCTGACAACATCGATAGCCCGTGTGTCCAGCATTAGGTCCTGAGATTTGCAGCTTGTTGAGTACATGGAGCAGGATCTTAGGTGTGAGGCGGTCTGCAGGTCTCCACAGTCGCACAATAGTGACTCTCCATGTCGAAGCATTCCCCACCGTCCCCATTCCCCACAATTTGACGTCGCTGACACGAAGAAGAAGATCGTTTAATATATATTTTTTAAATCTTACACTTATTTTTTCATGTTTATAAGTTCCGTAAACATAAAAATAATGAAAGGTCGCATAAAAAATGGTAATTTAGTATGATTATGAAATATCACATCGTGTAAATTGGGTACTAAAAACCCCACCGCAGAAAAATGCAATATGCTGTAAATAACATTTTTTTAAGTAAAAATAAATAACAGCTCTCCGGTGTAATTTAAAAAGATAAATAATGCGTGTTGCGTAAAAGTATTTTATTATTATAATGTGGGCACTTTATATTATTCAAAAAAAAGAAAAAAATGGGCAAATGGGGGCTTAAAACCTCTTACCGCACTGCCATTATATCACCTCATATTCTCCCAAAAAAATAATATTCATATACAGGACAGTTTGTTTTTGTTGCCGAAAAATTAATATGCATTTTTTGCGCTTCTACATACAGTATAATAGTACTGATATATGGTGGAGAAATGTCATATGTGGATTCAATGACATTGTGGCTTTTGGGCTTAGCCGTTTGTGGCGAATTTCTTTTAATCAATTTTTCGACCGCAATTGCAGGCGTCTTTTCAGGATTGATGATATAGTTTTGATTTAGTTGTGAGTTTGCGTCAGATTATTTTTATTACGAGCGTTATTGATATCTCCATGGCAACTACATACTCAAGTTTCATCGGTCCGGAGAATCGTTGGTATGTTCTAAGAATACGGTAGGTATGTTCTAAGAATTGTACCTCCACGAACGTCATGTCGGACTGTGGTCGTCCTTGCTTGTCTGTACAGGTTTTAGAGTATGTGCTAGAGGTGGAAGCCATGCTGTTTTGAGAGTCAAGCCGTCATCCCTGTTGATGTTGATGGGATGTCTTTTGATTTCAATGGCTTCCCTTACTTAAAACTAAATCAAAACTGAATCATCAATTCTGAAGAAGACCCCTGTAATAGTGGGTGAAATATTGGTTAAAAGAAATTCGCCACACACGGCTACACCCAAAAGCCACAATATAAAATCTGGCCGTGAAAACCTAAGAAGTTATTTAAGTGGATTCTATGACGTTTACCAAGTTACGCAAAGCTAAAAATGCTAAATTTGGAATGTTCATTCGTTAACTTCATAAACTGCCTCCTGGTCATTCACGCATCTTCCATGTTTCAAAGGAATTCACTAGGAAGGGGTGATGTTTACAGGATGACTTTGAGAAACACCAATTTTAATGAAAAGGAATTCATGACTGAAATTTTACGGGTGAAGTAATTAAATTCACACCAACCGGTGGTATTTATAAAGCTTAGAAATCGATTTTAAATATGTCTTTTATTAATCTCCGTCGGGGATCGAACCCGCTGGCCAGATCATATATGCTTCTGAATGGATCTTCAAGTGCAAATATGTCCTAGAATAAGGAAACGATAGTAGCAGCTGACTAAGAGGCGGGAATAAGTGGTGTTCATTATATGGAACAGATATGAGGAAGAAAAATCCTGTACATCCTCTCTCTAGCTGTAGCATAATCAAATTGGAGTCACCATGTTTTTTTAATAGTCATATTCTGCTTTTTAATTTTTTTCTCAGTACATTATAAGAGTTTTTAACAGCGCTTTAAGACTACAATAGTCTAAAAGCCTAAAATAAGAGCTGATGTTTATGCTTTTCTATGGTATTAGGAATACATGTCTTAGATAAGTTTATATTTGTATATTGACCGACTTGGATGACAGGCTACTGTGTCCGCTCGTTCCTCATAAAATTAAGCCATCGTACTTCCAATTATTTACACAGGACTTTATCTCAAAACTCAAAAATCGGATGCATTAGCTAATAATTAGATGACACGATTCACAACAGTTTTATGCAATTTAAATCAGTTCACTTGTTACGTTTAGTAATCTTCGAAAGAGTCATGAAATCCATTGATTCATCACGGACGTATATTAAATGATCCTAAAATATCCGAAAATAAGCAACACCCTATATAAGCATATGTATATTATGAAAAAAGGCCAAAATAAAAATACACACCGGTTACAGAAAGTAAATAGCAGTAAGGTGTTGGCGCGCTTTTGCTTAATTACCGACCATAAAGAATATAAATGGGTGCGTTTCGCGCGCTTTTTTCGCGCGGGCTTTTTTCGCGGGGTTTTTCCTAACCTTATTTCTGTGCTCACTGTGTGTCTCCCTTTCCCTCTCTCTTTTTCTCTCATTATTCGACGCTCTGAACGGCCGTCGCATGGTGTGGCGCGTAGGAACAAATAGGTGGGAAAAATATGAAAGAGCGGCAAAGGGTTAATTCGTAGAATTGTGTCGGGGTTACACATAAACATGGGATGATAATGTGTATTCGATTTGCAAAGTACGAATTGTCGACCGCAATTAGGATTGCGTTTTATTTTTATGCAAACTAATCATGCAGACCTATGCAGTCCACCTTATAGGATACACTTCGTTCGTTTATAGTTCAATATATATTTTCAGCTCGAAAAAATATAGGAATGAACTGTAACAAATAAAAACAATTGTTTTTTCTATGCCTTGTCCCATGACATATATGTACCCGAAGGTCATTCTTGGGAACATATTATTCTTAAATCCGAAGTTTTCTAGAGATGGCAGCAAAAGTATTCGAACTTTTGGGTGATTTGGCAATCGGATTTTAAGGAGATTCAAATATTACTTCCACGCTCCAGAGGGTCACTTGGTTCTAAAGAATAGCTCAACCCGTAATGTTCAAACATAAGTTCTGAATGAAATACATGATAAAACAAAATATTTAATAAATAATAATGCTCACTTCAATTACAAAAATATTATTTGTCAAGTTGCATTTTGATCAAGCCCCGAGTTATCGCCGTCTTGGAAGACCGTCGTAAATTACCCATAGATTTTATTTAGTGGAGCTCTGGAAGGCAGATCACTTATTCGACATGGCGGTTGATTGACTTTTTTTTTTGACAACAGAGTGACTCACTGTCTGCATATGTCTGGATCAAATAGACATGCTTAGCAAGAAGAGAGGCCAAATCTTTTAAGGAATTCTCTGAAAATCCCGTGTCCGGTAAGCGCTTGCGTGAGATGAAAGTCCACGGAGTTCGTCTTTTTTCACGTCAATAACTGCTCGATGGATGAAAATAAAGACTTAGTTATTCCTCCGGAAGTAGCAGAGAGGAAAACAGTCGTAATGGGGTGTAGTGCTTAGTTTCCCCCCCATTTTGGCGCGTTCGTCCGCTTTTTCTTTACCCAGTGTGCCGTTGTGTGAACGAAGCCAAATAAACTCGATAGCAAGACCTTTAGGTTGATAAAGCTTCAAAGTTATAATTTTTGACGACCATATCCAAGGCAGCAGTCATAAAAATGATGAAAAAAAAAATCTTTATAAACACTGGCCATTTAAATCGCAGCCCAGTACAGTGGTCCGGGTACTGACAGTTTTAATAAAGTTAGTTTGAGCGCAAGGGTGGAGTTAATAAACACGGTGATAAATTTTATGGAAGCTAAACTAATTCATTATGAGCGATTATTCTCGAGAATTTTTGTAATTAATGACTTTTATTTCCCTCCAACATTATTTTACGTAACCGCTTTTTTCGTCGGAAAAATTAAAGGGCATACGCATGGTTTATTATCACGTGAAATTTTTAATAGTCCGACAAGCAAATATTATTACACTTAAGAATATTTAGCATAATCCCTAACTATTTACTAAGTGCTTTAAGCGTTTATGCTTTATTTTATAAAACATATGTATAATATTAAGTCAAAAAAAACTTAAGATTATTATGATTTTTTCCCACTCATCGCGCATACAACTATACTTTCTTAAGATTCGAAAATTGACATACCCATAAATACTAGATTTTTTACTCATACATTACATTTTTTGTGGTTGTGCTATCTTTATAACGACTATTTATTTTGTATTTTTTTTTTAAATTGTGTACAAAATTAATGTCACATGAATTGTTTTACATCCCAGTTGATACTTGTGGAGCTTCAAGCGCTCAATTCAGTACAACTGCAATAGCGCTCCTAAATGGCCTACCAGCACACCTCGATTCTTTTTTACATCCTTTTCCTCTTTTGTCGATGGTAGTCTTTAGCTAGATCTCTGAGATCTTTGACACGTGTAATCTTCTTCATTTTTATTTGTATTTTTGTATGTAAATATGCTCTACGTATTTTTTGTGTATCTAATCATATATATTCTATGTATTTTTTGTATATTTTGTAAATAAATAAATAAAATAATAACAATTATCTAACATTGACAATTTTTGCATTATGTATTAAAGTAGCTTTTAAATTTTTAAGTCTAATTTTTTTTTTCATTTATACATATGTTTTTCCAAAAAAACTGAACAACGCATATCAATTAATGGAAAAAAAATTACAAAAAAAAACACGTCTACATAAAAAATTGTGTTGTTTTTTATCGTAATTATAATTTCATACAAACCTTTGTTACTTTAACTAACTCTTATAAATGTAAGTACAGATTTTATTAATTTTCTAAGCATTCGTTATAAAGTAATCAACTCGTATCAAAAAACACACATGAAAGCAATTATACATTAAACCGTTGCGATTATTACTTAATTACAACATAAATACGTAGAGTCGCAACTCAGTTATTTTTGAAAATAATTTATACAGTTTGTTTCGGTGACTCTTAGCGTGTTTGTTTTTAATGTACGCGGAAAAGCGGAAAATTGCGTAGGAGAATTCTTAAATCACGAGCTTTACTAATTTTCTGCCACGAGAACTGTGACATTTCAGCTTGTATATTTGTAAATGCGAATATTAGCAAGCCATTCCGAGCAATCAAAAGGCAGGGAATTACATGTTTTTATACCATTTAATGAAAATTATATCTCCCATAAATTTATGGAAAACCATGCAGGAGAGCAAAACCGGTTGAAAACAATAAAAACCGGTGGGGATAGTTCAATGGTCAAAGCGTTTGCTTTGCAACCTAAAAGTCGTTGGTTCGATCCCCTGACAAAGATAAAAAAATGGACTATTAATCGATTTCCGAGCTTTAAAATTACCCCCGGTTGGTGTGAATTTGATCCCTCACCCGTAAAATGGCAGTCATAGCCTATTAATTAAAATTGGTGGTAGACGAAAGTCGTCCCGTAAAGATCACCAATTCATAGTAAATTCCTATAGTAATAAAGGTAGATGCGTGAATCTCGGGCTGTTGTCTATTACGTTGGTGGACCAACACTCCACATGCGCTTATCCATATGCACCATGGTAAGCGTCATAGAATTCCACAGATGAGACTTCAGAATTATTTTTACCATCTGTTGGTATTCTTCTATATATGCTTATATAAAAAAATAAAAAAAAGGTTCTATGACACTTGGCCAGAACGGATGGACTCTAAGTGGAGCTAGAGAGACTGCAAGTGTATATTGATTTTTTTCTTGTAGAGATGCAAATTGTATGAAGAAGAAACACAGACAGTTGGAATAGCATTTTAGAGCTTGGAAGTGACATAAAGCTTTTTTTTGGAAACTGCTAGTTCTTGGTGAACAAACATTAATATTGTATTGATGTTCAGCAAGTGTGAGACTTGTCTATCGGATGTAAGTAGATGCAGGAGAGATCAATTGCTTGAGTTGAAATGTGCAGCGGCCATGATAGCAACGGTAAAAAAAATATTACTTGAAATAACCCAACAAGACGCTTAGATTGAACCTAAGTGGATTAATTCTTAAATAGACAAATTGTTCTTTTATTAATCGAGTCTAGAAGATTTTGTGGGACTCCAACTTAAATATTATAACAGATATAGTTGTCATAAAGTCGTTTTGAGTTTTCTTTATACAAGCCTTTTTTTCTTTGATAAAACAAAATACCATTATCCGCATTACTATTTTGTATTATGGCCTTTACAATTAGCATAAAAATGGCACTTCGTTGATGTCAACTTAATTTTATGTCGCATGAACAGCTGTTGTGCCTAACGTCGTTAAATACACAATATTAGCAAAACATTCCCAGCAATCAGAACGATATTATGAGGTCACGGAATAACCTTTCCTTTTCGTGTTTATTTATACAGTTGACAGCTAACCTATTAAGGTTATGTTGGTATTACTCAAATCCCAGACAGAGCTTAATGTTTTTTTTTTGCTTTCAGTTTATTTCAATGTGACTTTACAGTTTAGTGGTATACATTACGATTTACTTAGCAATAAGCGTAACTAATGGGGCGTAATCGTACACATATTCATTATTTATAGAACTGCTTCTTTGGTTTTCAAAATATGATAAATCCATTTTCAAACAATGACTAACTCAATTTTATATTACGATTTTTTTAATATGAAAAACTTCAATAACTGACACTTACAAATTCACAGTAAACATCTTATATGACAACTCTTTCATCAGTAAATTGTAGAAAAATTAACTGCGTACGCGGGGTTTTGAAACACGAACTTCGTACTTACACTTAAAAATCCTAATCATTGAACACCCAAATATTTCTCTGATACTACACACCCAGTCTATGCAAGTTCGCAGGCTCTTGCCCTGGAGGCTCCAGGGACCATCTATGTTTCCATGAAGACCTCTGGTAATACAGATGTTCTGGGACAAGGCATGGACAATCTGAGCTTACAGAACTGTGGAACGGAAATTTGCGGTGTCCATATGCTCTAAATATGAAGCGGATATATTTTAAAAAAATACACCTGCATTGGCTTTTGGTGAGATGCCAAGATTCGCAAGCATATAAAGATGAGAAAAATACAAATCCTGTATGGTCAACAGTTTTCGTTTGTAATATCGTAAATCGAAAGCAAACGCTTTACCTCAATGCTAGCAGATTGAGTTTAAATTAAAAATAAAATAAACTATGGAATGACGTTTTTTTAAATATAAATATATAAATATGAAGCAAAAGATTTACTAAATTGGTCAGTGCTAGATCTATATATTTCGCTGATAAATCAAAGTGTTCGGGCCAATTTCCTGTATGTGCGTACTCTGGAAACAGTTTAACCGCGTTCTATCGTTAGGAACAATTTGACAAAGCCAATACAAAGCAGGCTGAGTCGGATTAGGGCCAACCTCAGGCATTGTACGGCAGGGAAGCCTGGGGAAGCTTAACCAAAGGCAAAGGGAACTAACTAATCGCCACGTAGTTGTAGTTCTTAATAGAAGCGCAATATCACAATACAATATTACAACAGTTGTCGATATACTCCTACCGAACAATTGGGAATATTACTGTTTGATACTTGAAATCGAATTGCTTTGTTGCATTAAACAAAGGTTATATTTGTATGTGTTGAATGGTTGTTTCTATGTTATATTGTGAATACGCTGATATTAACTCGATATAGTACTTTCAAGGTGACAAAAAGCCTCGATGTGCGATCTTTTGTCTCTTTTATTTCTTCGCTCGTCTGACATGCACATAAAAAATGATAGTTTATGTTTTAGATTTGAGTAGTTATAAGACGCGACGCTTGCATTCGCCATTTTATTTTTTTAGTTTTAAAAAATGCTGGTATGTATTGTACTTTTCGGGCACGGCGGTTGTTACTGAACGCCAGTCAGTAGTCTCCACCCGAATGCTGTTGAGTATACAGCATTTTCTGTGTCCCGGGCAGAGGACCGAATTTTGTCAGTCTTTTTTGTTTAACGTAAAATAAATTTCAAATGTGCTTCTAGACAAGTTCTTTCCTTTGGTGACTTTCTTATCATCAATCCACCACACATCACAATGAGTATCCCGCGATCTGAACCCGCTTTCATTAGAATGGGGATGTCAAAGCTTCATAGAATTATAATTTTATACATGTTCATTTATTCTTCTTCTTCGTGTCAGCGACGTCAAATTATTTTTTCCCAATATCTGGCAAAATCGATAGCTCGTGTGTTGCCCAGCATTAGGTCCTGAGATGTGCAACTTGTTGGGCACATGGAGCAGCATCGTAGGTGTGAGGCGGTCTGCAGGTCTCCACAGTCGCACAATAGTGTCTCTCCCTGCCGAAGCGTTCCCCACCGCTCGAGGTTGTCCTTTGTTCTGCCAACTCCGGTTCTTAATCTGTTTAGGGATTTCCAGGTCGGCCAGTCAAGGCTCTTGCCAGTTGGGAGGCCTTCCTTTGGAGTAATGAAATCCTCTGGTGCGATTTGTTGCCAGAGTTGGAGTCTCTCATTTTCAGGGCCGGATGTGAGAGGTTGTGTGGATTTCAGAAAGCTGCTTCGAGACTTCAATCTTGGTGTTGGGGGTATCTGATTATACAAACAGTGGGACGGTTGGTTGATTGCCTTACGCATTTCTTCGGCGCATATGACTTTGCGTCTTATGTTCGGTGGTGCGATACCAGCCAAGGGGTATAGTTTAGAAATGGGTGTTGGTTTGAGGCAGCCTGTGACGACTCTGCATGCATCATTCAGGGCAGTATCCACTTGATTACAGTGGGCTGATCGACCCCACACTGGTGCCGCATATTCTCCGGCTGAGAAACAAAGTGCTAAAGCTGAGGTACGAAGAAGGGGTGGTTGGCCAACCACCCCTTCTTCGTTCATTTATTAATATATTGATATTGCATAGTCATTAGTGATACCATTGGACGGAATCGTAATTAAAATTTGACATAATTCTAACCAACTATTTTTTTTCGTGTCAGCGACGACAAATTGTTTCGGCCCAATATCTGGATTCAACAATAGCCCGTGTGCTGCCAAGTATTAGGATGTGCAGCTAGTCAGGCACATGGGGGAGTATCTTAGGTGTGAAACGGTCTTCAGGTTTCCACAATCACACAACAGTGACTCCTTACAGTCCACCAGTCAAGGTTATTGATGGTTGGGAGGCTTAAGATCAGCGGCAATAGCAGGTTGTAAGCGTGGTTCTCGTTAGATCGCAGATTTTAAGCAATATTGGGTACGAACCAATTTTTGACTGTGGCTTAACGTGTGTTGTGGATAGGATTTAGCCGCACTCGAATCATTTACAAAATTTGAATAACATTTCACTCAAGTTTCTCAGATACTATAGTGCCATCTTCCAATCGATTACTCATTCATTTGGAGTGAGGAGTATAATTCTCGTATAAATAAACTTTATATTTTAACGGTCAACCGTTTTGACATTTTACCGTTTTTTGTACAGTAAAGATGTAATTATCCATTTTATTTACTGATTAGTTTTATTGACCTTTTTCCTGTCTTTCGGAAAGGTTTGTTTATCTTTCATTTTTTGCACGAGTCGACATCCCTTTCAATCATTGACTACCCCTATGTGTAGGAGTACAGCCGCGAAACGCAGCCTCAACAGAAGCAGGGATACTCAACATGTTTGAACCACATCACACAATAAGAAATGAATGTGAATTATAAGTGAAATATAAACACATGGTTACTACAGCTTAAGCCAAATATTTGATGATATTTTCTGAATATCATACGCAAATCAATACACTGATATTTTGAGCATAAATCTTAGTAATAAAAATTGAAGAAATATATATTTTAAATTAATGAACTATTTGACTACTTAGTGCCGCATGTATTGTACCCATCCTTCTTTACGACAGAAAATCTTTGTACCAAAAAACCAATGTGCTAAAAATACAGAAGCCTGCGTAGAATATTAAGCATGTTTTCTGAAAGCCGTTAAAGAAAACAATGCAGCAACATGTCGTAGACATATTTCAGGCTTTTGGAAAATATAATACGTTATTTAGCTTTACGAAGAAAATCTGCTATATATTTTTTAATTTTAGCAATATGTAATGCAGTCTTATAACACATTTTGGAAACAAATACCTCCGTACAATATCCATATAAAGTTTTCACACAGTACACGAAATGTTGTCTTGGACATCTCTGTTTCAGAGTGTGGGTGAATACACTGCTACGGTTGGTGTAATTTTGTGATAGAGTTCTCTCACGTGAGGGCCCTGCATCGTTAGCGAAGGCCTACTTCCGGAGGCGCTACCTAAGGGCGCGTAGGCTGCAGCGCAACCTCCATCCGGCAAGGGAGAGCCGAGAACCTGACTGAAAGAGCGCCCCCTTTCATCGCATTTGCATTATATTTGGGAGTATTAGAGATGTGAGGCCTCACAAATCTTCTTTGTTACGCGGTGAGGAAGACGGGGGGATTGCGATATTAATATGCAATGTAGTCCGTATATATTGGTGTGAGGTTTTCTTAAAGAATTTCATTCCCAAGTGCATCTAATCCTGTTTTATTACATTACAAAATAAAGCATGATTCATGACTACTTAACTAAAAAAAAAAAATTTGCTATAATCCGGACTTTTGTTTGTTAAAATACTTTAAATCATTGAAATTAAGCTATTATTTATTTGGAGCAAAAATGTGAATATTTGACAATTATAATACTTACCAAATAGTTGGTGTGAATTTGATCCCTCATATGAAAAATGCCAGTCAAAGTGTATCAATCAATATTGCTGGTAAACGAAAGACGTCCTGTTAACACCAACCATTTATAATTAATCCCCGTGAAAAAGGATAATGTATGAATGCCAAGCTATAGTCTATGACTTAACAATCTATATGCATAGCTTTGCCAAACTCAAACGACATAGAATCAACAGTCGATATGTATCAGTATTATTTTATATGGCCAATATTTATTTCAAAAATGGTCGAAGAATCATGCGATCACTTTAAAATTACTGATTTACAAAAATGTGTGATAAATATACAATGAATGATTTAATTCTTGCTACACGACGTTCATACGATCTATATGAGTTTATATATAACGCTATTTTTTCGTTAAAAACGAAATTACTTTCGAAACAATCTAAAAAGTAAACTTAGTAGGTCTTTCGTGTCGTACTCATATATACTTTCACCATTATTTCTAGCTTAAGTAAAAACGCAACCGCGCAAACATCAAATACGTATTACCAACTCGCATGACCACTTTTCGTACTGAGGAAATAATGCTCATATAATTTGTAAAGCCTCAGCAATTCCACCCCCTTTCCTCGCAAAGACTCGGAGCTTTTTGATACACTTCCTCAAGACTCAAGTTCCTGAAGCTTTTTCCAGATTTGCCACCATCGCGTGAATAACGCTTACTTCGCACACCGCAGACGGCCACCATGCAAAACTTACAACAAGGGCTGAAATAAGCTACATGTAGTAGATTTATATATTTTCATGTAAGCACGTACAAGAAAATACCGATATACTATTAAGATGATTGAGAAATTAATTTTGGCTAACCGCTGCATATTGATTATTGATGCCATTACCTCATTAGACTTCACATTTCAGTATATTAGTATTCGTTTTTACGGAACCTCTTTACGTTGCTTACGAAAAAAAAATCGTATGCAACAGTTTCGGTTGACAGGCTCTGAATGACATTTTACTTGTGTGGTATTAAAATTACACCAATTGAATAAAGTATCTGTAAACTAAGAAATTAATTAAAAATAATTTTATTATAAACACAAACGGGGATCGAATCCAAAGCTTCCATATTTTTTTTAATATGTTAGAAAAAAAACATCTTCACAGTAATTTGTTTTGTGTTTTTGGATACATCATATTCATTACGTTTTACGTTTTTGTTAATCATATGGGTACGATAGTTTGCAAAGAACGACGAGATATGGAGGCAGACATATTAATTTAGTATTCTCAGGTTAAACAACGAATGTAAGCTAAACTAAGATATACTCTTTGAATGTTGATCAATATCGCTGTATCTGCCTCTTCTTCAGGCCACCGGGCTTTAATTAACATGGGAATCCATCGGGATCTATACTCGTATAATGTACTAAGCAAAGCTTCGAGAGTCGAAGGTGACAAAGAATAAGGCAAAGACTATAGTGACTTACAGAATGTCGTGGTAGCATTTTTGGACGACCATGTACTCCAGTAAGAGAGTGAATACATATTGATAACGATATTATATAAATAAGTCATTGCAACTAAAAGGCATGTGAAATACAAATAACACATCGCTTTAATTCACCATAAGAAATATTCATATACTCGAACATTAAACTCTCTCAAGATGTTTTTAGCATTGGATAATTAACCTGATAGTTCTGAGGTCTGAACTACGAGTATTTAGTTCGAAGAGGTATTTCAAACAAAAATTATTATTATATTAGTATTTGTATAGCGCTCTTTTATGACCGAAAGATCATTCCAAAAGCGCTTCTTTGCCTCTCTGAGTAAAAAGGTGGGTCTCGAGTCTGCTTCTGAAGGATGCCTCCGCTTTAAGTTCTCTTATGCTTTCCGGTAGAGAATTTAAATAAGTCCAACAATGACAGTTCACACGTAAACAACACAATAAAAGTACTTTAAACGTCAGATTCGAAGACGGATATCAATTACAAAAATGACAGTTAAGTAGTTTCAGAGTGATCACACAGATGGTGTTTTGTCTATGCACTTTGGTCACGTGACGCGTCAGAAAATGGCGGACACTGCTAAGCGTCAGACTTTGTTGAAAGACAATACACAGAGTTTAAGAACAACTGGAAAAAGAAATAGAGCAAGATAGCGGACAGGATTCACGAGTCCATCTGTTATCAAAGTTCAAAACACGGGTGCTGTCCGCGGCCTTCCCTCCCAAATGTCACATTCAAGCGATTATAATAAAAATAACAAGATAATAGCAACCATTATATGAAAAATCGTTGCAAATACTCTATTCAAAATCTCGTTACAAAACAAAAAAGCATCCGTTTTAAAAGTGTTAACTGTACACAGAATAACGTATTTTCGGTTCCAAATCATTTTTACAAGACTTGGTGATTACCCGGACGCTCCACATAAGCTCTGGCATAAGTATTTCGAGCAACATGGGGTGCTGTCTTGTACGAGAGCTGAAAAAGCTTCTACACGATATTAACCAATTTTAACAGCGCAAATTCACTTATGTCGCGAAGATTTTTTCGGCAATCCTGAGACGGATTCCAAATTTAACCCGGTAAGAAAGAGTGGTTCTTTTTAGAAATAAGTTTCAAGACCATTCAAATATGTTCAATTAATTAATACCTATACAATATTAATGGGCTATTGTCATACTGTGAAGGCATTGAAAATTACATGTAATAAACTCGGTGGATACTTGCAATGAAAAATTTATATTTTCAACAAAAATAATATATGGCAGTTGGCAAAACCAGTAAGTGGCAATTTATGGTACTTATATGCAGTAAAAAACAGTACATGATAAAAAGAAAATAATGTTTTTGAAAACATTAAATATGATAGATATTTCTTTTTACTCGTATATTGCGAATGAAAAAATAATTACAATTACAAAAAAATCAATCTTGTAATCGGCCTTTATGAACCATTGGGTATACAAAAACCTCTCACTCTCTTTCAGCCGATTCAATTTACTTCAAAACAAGATTTTTATTACTTCGATGCGAAGAAAAATTGAATTTTAAGGATTTGTTATCAGCAGTGAAAATATTTCAGGTGAAATATTACAAAGACATTTTTACAATAATAGTTTTATTTTACAATTAAACTAAGCCTTTAAGTGTGATGGAGTTATGAATTTCATATAATATTTACTTTGCTTGGAAATTATATATTTGACGGGGAACATTTTTAGGATTTACACGTCATGAAAAGACTAGATGTAACATTAAAACAATTATGGCATGTTTGATTAGCGTGATGAACATAAACAATGTTTTGCTAGATAAACAATGTTCAGTAAATGTAGTTAATAAGGTTTATAAAACTTTGAGGAAGTGTACATTCAAAAAATATCTTATTTTATTCATATAATTTTCATTTAATTCAAATACTCAATTATTCATTTAAATTCTAACAATACTTTTTATGTTACAACTAAGTAAGATCTAAGGAAAATCATTGAAAAATGAATTCTTGTAAATACCACCTTACGCTTAAATATTAATATTTTTTCTCATTTATTAATGAGAAAATTTATTAATATTTTGAGCTTTAAGTATAGAATTATCTCAATTTCATTCTCATGTCATAAAGCCGCTTTCGCATATTTTTTTAGCGTAAATAAAAAGTCTTATGGGAGCTTTTCAAAGCTTTGTTGTACACTTGTCGACATTTCGCATTATTTGTACACCGTATTACATTATAAACGTAGAGAGTCGCTTGGAGAGGTAAGGGGATTCATGGCTGCTAATGCGACGGTGCAATATTTTGCAAGATTTTTTGGTTGGAGAGTAAAATATTGTATTTTTCCATATTCAGCTTTAATGTATACAGGAAATGGAAGCCATTTTTCTCTGCGTATAAATTTCAAGTACTTAAAATTGTATTAATGTGTGTATAATGTAATACTCTTATATGAACGAGTATTGCGTATTTTTTACATTTTTTGTCGAGTTTCAAAGTTGTACACTTATAAAATTCTTCTGTATTTATCATTAATTTTTAATTAAAATTTCAAACATTTAGTTTGGCTTTAAACTTATTGTAAAGATGTCAAATAGATTGAACGCCATAAATTCATATACTAAGGTTACGTGTTTTTACTTTAGAAAAGAGTTTTCTTCGTGCACAAACATACTGATGGCTTTAACTTAATAAATAATACATAAAGTGAAGTAAAAAAATTAAAACCTGAAAAAAAGTATGGGCGGAGCGAAAGAGAGTACAAGAACGGGTGTAGTCAATTAAATAACAGAAGAAAAATACCTTCACTCTTTAAGTGAATTCTATAAAAATTAAAAACGTTATACTGGTTATTATGAACAAACTTGGCAAATTCAAATTATTTACAAAATATTGAAAAGAGACACGTCAACTGTTTTTTTTTTTTTAATTTTTTTTTTAACTGATATGTAAGTAGTTTTCTTTTACAGACGTGAAATTACAAGGCCCTTTACACGCAATATTTATAATGTGTTTGAAGTTAAACACGGTCACAGTGTGGTGTTAATTCATTATAACACGCAGTTAAATTATATTTGACTGAGTGTTCACACATCTTCCCCGCGGTAATGACGTAGGAGGGAGCTTTAAGAGGTGAAAGCCCTTCTTCTCGGGCCTCAAAGTAAAAAGCTCCCCCAGACGAGCTGGCGTATAATAATTCGTAACAAGAAATTTAAGATGTTATTAATTCCTCCAGCCATTCCTCCTTCTCGCAGATGAAATACGCTGGCGTCTGTTCCACTCACACCACAACTCAATGGTTCTGAAACCTTACTGAGACCATAAAGTTCTTAGCTTAGGCATTTACCGACGAAACGCTTATTGGCAGCGAAGTTGCAGTTTTTTAGCAAGTGATTAAACAATGTTCAGTGTGATTCATATAAACACAAGGCATATTTATGTATAAAATAATAAAATGGATCTCAATGTGAACACTTAAAATATAAATATCGTAGACATTTCAAATGATCATTAACAGAACAACGTTCGTACGAATTAAGAATATTTTTTAAAATTGTATCAGCTTTAACTTGCTTTCCAGAACAACGTAAATATCAAAAATGATTGAAAAAAATTACACAATACTTTTAGCACTGGCGTTCTATGAGAAAATCATTTCCATTTATACTTTTGTTAATAAAAAGATAAAATATTGCGAGAATTCTGCTTTTTGGTGTATTTCAACAAAGACTAACCAAAAAAAATCTGCATAGAAATCCATAACCTCCTGAAAAACCGAAAGTCTCTTGAATTTTTTTCAAAATAGTGTTTTATCTGTTTCAATTGCATTAATCTAACAAACAGAGGGATTGCAAAAACAAATAAAACAACACGTAAACGAGTAAATAAATTATGTTTAAAAATAACACATTAATGTTATTTTGATGGTCTTCTTCACGATATTGTGGAGGGGATGGTTGAGGGTAGAAACTGTAGAGTGCGCCCTAGACGGGAGTATTTGCAGCAAGTATTCGAGGATACGAACTGTAGCGCTTATGCTGAGCTGAAAAGGGTTGCGGAGGACCGAGGGGAACGGAGATCGCGATGCAAGATTCTGTTGCTGCAAACCAATCCACCGGATTGATACTACGAAGAAGAATGATTTTCGTTATCATAAGATATTTATATAACAGATTATCATATTTTTAGTTTATTTGCATCGAATAATACCTCAAAAGCTTGGAAGCCACTGACGCAATATCTGATTACTCTAACTCGGAGACATAGAATTCTAGAAAGTTATAGATGTATATTTTTTTATTTCGTTACTAACCTAAAAAACAGATGCTTAAAATACAAGTTTATTTTGACGTATCTTAAATTTTATGCTTTTTAGCTTGAACAATAATTTTCATTACTTTTATTACTAAACCATATTTTTAAATTGTACCTTATACAATAAGATTCAAAAAACTTTTACAATTAAAACACACACCAATGAAATGTTGTATTTTTTCAATACATTAAGTATTTTTAGCAGGTGAAGTGAAAATATCCATGTCGTTGCGAACGATGGGGACTCATGCGGGAAACCTACATTCAACAGTGGACGAACACAGGCTGATGATGAGGCAAAGTATGACTCAGTATGCATTTATTTAAAAAATAGTTATATTTTATCTTTTTACATGCGTTTTTTCTGATACGAGTAAGTTTTGAAAGCAAATACTTCATTAATTTTTAATAAATAATACTCTTCTTATTTCATTATAAAGATTATTATTTTACGGCCTTAAAAATACTTCTTTTGTGTGTCTTTGTTGCTTTAATAAAAAACATTAATTGTTATAATTTCAAACTATGTGTGTACAGCATTTATGAAGCGATTATTTTTTAAAATTATAATATGTTTATGCTTACCTAGAAACCGGAAATATCCTTTATTTCGAAATGGAGATTCATTGATGTTTTCTAAATCTGTAAGTAAAACGAAACCCCAATATAAATCAAATATGCATTATTTAATGACCTTTACAATTATAATTATTTTATATTGAATTACTAATTATATTTAATATTAAAAATCATATCCACTCGCTAAGACAAATCATTCAGAAAACCGAAGAATACAATCAGCCACTCTGCCTCGCCTGTGTAGACTATGAAAAGGCATTTGACTCAATCGAGACCTGGGCAGTGCTAGATTCACTACAACACTGCAAAATAGACTATCGGTATATAGAGATAATAAAATCTCTATACAAATCTGCAACAATGATGGTCCAGCTCCATGATAGCACTAACAATATTTCTATAAACAAAGGTGTTAGACAAGGAGATGTTATATCTCCAAAACTCTTCACAAACGCCCTAGAAGATATTTTTAAACTGCGATCCTGGACAAAATGTGGAATAAATATTAACGGAGAGTACATTTCTGACCTCCGATTTGCAGATGACATAGTGCTAATAGCCGAATCACCTGACAAGCTCCAAAACATGCTCTACGACCTCAATGAAGCGTCGAACAAAATTGGTCTGAAAATGAACATGGATAAAACAAAAGCCATGATTAATAGTCATATTTCACAGACCTTCGATCCTATTTCCATTGGAGGAACAGAAATAGAGGTTGTAAGCGACTATACCTATCTGGGACAAGTAATACAACTAGGACGAAATAACTTCTCAAAAGAAATCGACAGGCGCATACAACTGGGATGGGCAGCATTTGGAAAACTAAAGTACATTTTTAAAGCGAAAATTCCGCAATGCCTTAAAACTAAGGCGTTAAACCAATGCGTCCTCCCTGTATTAACTTATGGCGCAGAGACGTGGAATCTGACAGCAAGTCTTATCCATAAAATAAAAGTCACCCAGCGTGCTATGGAGAGATCCATGCTCGGAGTGTCGCTAAAAGATAGAATCCGAAACGAGGAAATACGTAGAAGAACTCAAGTAGTGGATGCTTCCCAACGAATAGGCCCACTCAAGTGGCAATGGGCAGGACATATCTGTCGAAGAGACGACGGTCGATGGGGAAGAAAAGTATTGGAATGGCGCCCAAGAACTGGCAAACGAAGCATTGGCCGATCCCCTACAAGATGGACTGACAATATAAGAAGAATAGCGGGAGTGACCTGGATGCGGAAGGCGGAGGATCGAAGAGGATGGAGACTCATGCGGGAGGCCTACGTTTAACAGTGGACGGACACAGGCTGATGATGATGATGATGATTAAAAATATTTTTAAAAGATACAATAAGATTATCTTGATATGTTTAATCGTCGAATTAGAAACATCGACCATTTTTATGTTAATATTAAAATCGTATAAAGTTCTCACCAGCGAAAAAATAAAAAAATAAAAATTTATGATAATGATAGTGTTAACTAAATAATGTTATTTTTATTTCATTCTCATTAAAATAAATAACACAATACATTTTTTCAAATCATATTTTGGATAACATGGTTCCCATAATCTATGTGATCTTTGACAAGTTTTCGTTGCATTACTTTCATCGCTTTCTTTATAGTTTATTATATTATATATCTATTGCATGTGAACTGTACTTATTTGTTATTAATAATATATTGTTTGTAATATTAAACATCGTATTATCTTTATATTGTACTACAGATATGTTTCCTATACCAAAAGTATCCTGTGTGTTGTATTAATTTGAAACGCTTTC
Source organism: Glossosoma conforme (assembly GCA_022606575.1). Lineage (NCBI taxonomy): Eukaryota > Metazoa > Arthropoda > Insecta > Trichoptera > Glossosomatidae > Glossosoma > Glossosoma conforme. Next base: position 71,955 of record JAGTXR010000341.1, read on the forward strand.
CATTAAATAAATAAATATAATGTTGTCTTTAATTTACGAGCGTGGGGTTTTTTGTACTTGAAAAAAGCCTTGAAAAAGCAGCTAATCTGCTAAGCGGGTCTCATAAAAATAAACACTACATTGTAGTAGGAAATAGCTCTAGTATGATAACGTCAGCCGCATCCGTCCAATCCAGTACAGAAACCTCTTCGGTCTCTAATCAGTGAATTGTTGGTGAGAATTTATATAAATACGTTATCAGACAAGACTTAAACCTCCAACCGTGACATATACTCGTAAATACGAGTACTAAGCCAGCGAGTACCAAGCCAGGTTTATCCTGAACAGTTAAACTTAGGTTGAAATAAAAAAAAACATCACGTTAACTACTTTCTACTTTCAAATTAAAAAATCTTAAAATATACATATATTATTGAGTATTAATGTTTTCTCATGTTATTTTGTTAGTTGTGCATAAGTATAAGAAATGTAGTTGTACATAACGAGTGTTCGATCGCCAACGATGCCTAAAATTATTTTTTCACTTCATTAAGTAGATAAATTATTTTTTCTTTTGTATAATATGAATCACGTTGAACATTTTTTATTAACATACTTCGTTCTTAGTGAAATCTTCGTAAGTTAACTACAAGTATCAATTTCTTACATTGACTTCCTTCTGAGAAGGCCAAAAAGAGCGATAATACTCGATGACGCTTCGAACTTAGGAAGCATAGAAAGGTTTTAATGATTTAAAATTACTGAACTGGATAAAATGGTTTTTAAATATATTAAAATGTTTTTTTTTTTTTTTTCGAATTTTTTCGATCGATAAATCTTTATGGAATTATTTTTTACAAATTTCTCTCCTCAACTTCTCGAAAACTTTCATTTTTTAAGTATGGAATGAATCTAAGTTATATTATATTTTATGTCAAATGTATATTCACTTTGCCCTGTTTTGTGGAAAATTGATCCTTCACTCATTAAAATACCAGCCACAGCTTTTTATCAAAACCCGTTGGTAAAAAAAATATGTCCAGTAAACACCATATATTCAAATTGATTGACGTAAATATAGACGATGCGTGAATGACGGGCTCTCTAAATGATACATTACGTTGAGAGATCAACAAAAACTGATCAAACCGACATCGCATGTCGGTTTGATCAGTTTTCGCAGCGTTCACATAAAAAAATACTTTATTATGTTTGTAGTTTAACAAATGCTTACAAGCTTCAATATTTTCATTTCTATAAAAAAAAACACTTTGAATTGAATGACTTAATGGACTTCCGAAAACATATTGAATGAGACGTTGTTAATGAAGTAAGGGACGAGTTTTCCTTTTGTATTACCTGTTATTCTCACCTTGTGCGGGTAAGTGGGTGAAAGTGGGTGTGAGAGGGTCAGAAGGGAGGGACGACGACCCGAATTTTGACAAGTTTTCGCAGGCCCGTAATTAAATTTAATATTCGCGTACAAATTAATAGTGACCTCCTTTTAAGTATTAAGGGTCGTTAGGCTAACGAGGTTAAAAGAGGATTTCGCCTTACATATTATATTAATTATATCCGATTCAGTAATTATCGCACCGGTGTACGGAAGAATTGAATTGTGTTTTAACCACTTTACAGCGGAAACGTTGAATAAAGGTGTATGAATATTTAAGACGGATATTCTAATGATAAAATACGATTGCCCGCAAGGGATTCGGAACTGTTATTCTGTAATTCTGGCGAAATTTATTGACCGCATCTATTACACAATTGCGTTACTAACAAGAACAATTATATTAAAGGTTTTTTTTTATGAAGCTGAATATAAGAAAACACAATCGGTCGCGAACACTGTGCGTTATAACGCTCTGTCAGGACGGCTGGACACTACATGCGGGAAACGTGTGTTGAGTTTATTTTTGTGTATTGGTTGAGAAGATCGCACGTGTATATTGGGTATGTTTTTTGAAGATATTCAGCTTGTGTGAAGGTAGTAACTCAGATACTAGAAGTGCATTCAAGATCTTACCGGTGGCATTTAGTAGTATTTTGGAAGATGTCTAAGGATTTTACATGTTAATGTTTTCTAGCTGGAGCATATGGTCATAAAAAACTGACGCCACAAAACTTTGCCATTCGTTATGATTCTCGCTACATTGCATGTCAACTATGCCGTCCGGAACTCCTTCAAATGCATTTTTCGCGTAGTTATCGACAGCCTTCGGTGAAAGTACAAATAAAAATAAAAAGTAAAAAAAAAATATCCTCATAAAATCTTATGGAGAGCATAATCAGTTGGGACTAGTGGACTCTATGACGCTCAACCAAAACTCTTGGAGATAAAAGATCTGTTTCTTAAAGGCTTGAAGATTGAATGAAGAAGAAAATACAAACACTCAATGATAATGTAAAAAAAATATTACTAGTACAATTTTTTAGGTAGAGATTTTTGAATGGGAAGAGAAAAAATAGGTCACATTTTTAGGGTACAAAATGTGCAAAGCTGACAAAACGCACATTGCGCAAGGGTCAGCAGAATAAAAAAGTAATTTTATTTTAATTAATATCATTTTTCAGACCGTTTAAGTTAATCGTGCGAAAAGAGATATGAAAGATTAATTAAATTTTAAAGCTTATAATAAATATTATGATAAATGTTACTCTTGCCTTAAAAAATTCTATATTATATTCATACAAATCAACATATTTCTAGAAAATGTTAGCACAAAATCTTTGCCGGCACTCAGTTTTCTAAGTAACCATTACTCATGCATCATGGAAACATATATGGTTCCTGTTGGAGTTTGGAACAGGAGCTCGGGGAAGTGATGAGATGGCAAATGTTGTATCCGAAAGCTTAATTAAATCAAATTGAGGTGATTTTAATCGTTTTTTTAAAACAATTAGATGATTAGCGTAACGCTCCCAAATCATGGACAATTTGTTCCCAAGAGGCGGTTCAATGCAACCAACGAAACTTGGTAAGGGACACGCGGTAAGCCTTTTAAGTTTTAGTCCTCGTCCATTCTGTGGCATCGCACTTACAAGGTGTTATTGCTGGTGTTCGCATATCTAATTATTTAAATATTAGAAAAACTGATGAGTGCATTTATATATAATACATGTAAAAAATATTCAAAATGTAATTTAAAATGAAATGAGTTTCTTTTAAAATATTTGAAAATCAAATACTGAAAAAAAATTGAATCATTCATTGAAATACACCAAAGTTTCCAATCATTATTATTCCACGGCACACACAGCGGGAAACTATTGTGCTCAAGTTACGAGTATTTTTAAAGTGCTTTTACATTCCATAGAATATGGTAACTGGGCTTCGTGGCATTGATTTTCATTCACGAGGTCTATTTTTATGTGTCAAATTTGATCGAATTTTATGTAAATAGTTCCTGGTTCAATACACACAGAAATTTCTTTTTTTTAGTTTATTGTATTTATTAGCCAATTAATTCAAATTAACGTGTAGTGTAAGTTTTGATTGAGAATGATCGCCTAGTTTAATTGAACGTTATTGAGAGTATAAGGAGAGACTCAGATTTAAAAAAAAAACAGATTTACCCCATTTGTATTTATTATTTCATAAAAAATGTTTTTTTTTTATGTAAACACATACAGGAGAATACCGACAGATGGTGATAGTATTCTGAAGTCTCATATGTGGAATTCTATGACGCTTACCATGGTGAATATAACTAAACGCTGCATGTGGAGTGTTGATCCGCCAGCGTCATAGACTACAGCCCGAGATTGACGCATCATCCTTTATTATTACTGAAATTTACTATGAATGGGTGGTCTTCACGGGACGACTTTCATCAATCATCAGTTTTAATTAATAGGCTATGACTGACATTTTACGGGTGATTGATCAAATTCACACCAACCGGGGCATTTAAGAGTTCAGAAATCGATTAAAAATCCTTTTTTTTTTAATCTCCGTCGGGGATCGAACCCATGACTTTTGGCTTGCAAAGCAAATGCTTTGACCATTGAACTATGACCACCGGCATATATAACTATTGTGCAACATCGCTCTATTTCCTTTACTCATATTTAAAAGCAATAAATATTTTTGTGTGTCTTCTAATCTTTTTTTTTTTTACCCGTACTCTCGTTTATTTTCTGGGATATATTCTCATTGAAACGTTGGCGGTTAAGCTCTTAATTAAAAAATAAATAAATTACGGAATTTATAATAAAAATGTTGTCATATTAAAAAGTGATTATTTTAAACGTGATCTAACATCAAACTGCGACAACTCTCATGGTAACTCTTTAACTGTAAGAAAAACTTGACGCAGTTGGGTCGGAGGCATTGATTTTTATTTTCACAATGTATTTCAAACAAAAATAACTAACCTCACTCCTCATACAGGCGTTTCCGAATCCGCTATGGGATAATTTCCGGACCCCTAAAATACCGCTCCGATAAATTCCGTGAGTGGTCTTGCCTTTGTGAGACCCGTGATATTTTAATATGAGACCCCCGTATAAAGTAGGGTAAAGTTCCGCCTAAAAGCAGTGATTCATAACTGAAATTATTGAATTTCAAATTATTATATTAATTACTTAAATATACATATACTATACATAAAATTCTTTTTTCAACGCGTCAATCCAAGCACAAAAATAACGGCAGAAGCGGGATGCGAACCGTGGACCTTGGAAACCAACTATGCCCAGGTCCATTCATACCGCTCGGCGAACTGAGCCATTGCTATGCCTAGACTGACTCGCGTTGAAAGTAGTATTTATATCATTGTTATCATCGTACGATAGATGTCGCTATAGTATATATTCAAAGTATGTATATTTTTATTATTATTCAATCAGTCTTCATTTATTCACAAGCTTAATATTATTACTTTCCGACAGTCTATTTATTTTAGTAAGTACCACTCGGGTCTCGAACCAAACTATAGACTGAATGGATGAGAAACGACTACTTATAGTTCCGACTCGGACTTTATAACCAATCATTTACCTGTGTTACTGATGGATAATTTTACCTTCTTGATATTGTCTCAAGGAGACATTATTATATTAATTTTTTAATTTTTATTAGAATATTATTTTATTATTTCAATATTCTAATCTACTTTTAAGGATCATTGACTATATTACAATATTATTATTACTTAAATATACATATACTATACATAAAACTCTTTTTTCAACGCGTCAATCCAAGCACAAAAATAACGGCAGAAGCTGTGGTCAATCTCACTCATTTATTCTAGTGTCGCTTTAACTTTAGAAAAAGTCTTTCGTTATATATTGGTGTAAATTGATTAAAGTGACAAATATACGTCAGTATAATGATCTGATACTTTCATACTAAAGCCAATTAACAAATCAACCAAATCCATACTACATCTGTCATCTCTTCGAATCCATATATGTTCTTAGATAAACTTTAACGAGCAAAAAAGTTTTTAAAGGCAGTGGAAATTAACAAAATTGAGTGGCGGTAATTTGGTGACCGTATTTTTTTACAAGGAAAGGTGCTTTTTAAGAAAAAAAGTGCATTTTGTACTACTACTGATTCAAAAATTTGACTAATATCCAATATACTCATATCTAACACAGATGTTTGATTCTTCTTCTAGCATATTTGAATCATACATCAAAACATTCTTAATTGATCCTGTCTGCACCGGTACATTTCTCTCTACACGTTAAATTCTTTACGAACTTTCATAAGCGATTGTCATGTATCGACTCACAATGAAAAGTTTTTTCCGCCTCACAGTCAGTTAAAAGACGTAGATCGGATACCAAAGAAGAGCATAAAATACAGCTGTATTTTCTAAAGGTTATTTGACTCTCACCTTCTTGGAAGACTTTTGGAAACTTAATACAAGATGTACTCACTGAAACTATAGAAAAACTCTCCAATTTTTTTAATATTAAAGGAGAAATTCTCATGTTACAGTTAAGAAACGGATATGGAAGCGTGTTGATGATAGTGTAATGAATGCACTGTTTATTCAAAATCAATTAGAAACCTTCCCGCCATATTGCCGTGTGATTTCATTGCAGACGACAGTCGAGGCGTGAAATTAATGAAGCCGTAGAAAATTAATTGGAATAGTAATGCAATTATGAGCTTAAAGCTCGGGTGCAGCGCAATGCGCACAGCTTTTAATGCGACTAAAAATGCATTTATCGATTTTAATTATGCCACTGTAACTCAATTAGTGGGTTGGTTTTTAATTATTTAATCAAAAATTTCACGCGTTCACTTGCACAGCAAGCTTTTACCTAAATATTGCTGTTTCAAGCTCTTAAATTTCAATTCAGTAACGAATCGTGTTTTATTCATTATGGCCATCATCATTGTCATCGCTATATCCACTTTCGAGCACATTTTATGTATTGTTTCCGATAGCCTTTCAGGACGGAGCGAGCCCGGGGGCTTAGATCTTTGTGGCCAACTTTTTTTTTGTAGATGAGTGCTCCGCAACCATTTTATTTTTAGTTCTTTCATAAATTTTGCGGCACACCATAACCCCAAAATAATAGATATAAACTAAATCAATATAACTTTTTTTTTATATAGAGCATGTAGAAAACATACGACGCAATTGTCCGTGTACATACATCCGTGACAGGTGCCAAGTGTCAGGCGCCAGAGGATCATTATAACATTATTTAGTTATTATTAATATTGTCATACATAGACTGCAAGCATACCTGTATTAGCTTAAAACACAGAAGGTTTCAGATCACTGATATAAGTTGTAAATGTTTTATATTTACAATTGTAATGTTTAACGATATGGAGTGAACAGCCCGATACTCTCCAGGCTTAAATGATTGGGTCTTTCGGAGAGGCTCACCCTTACTATTGTATATTGGTAATTAAATGAAAGATGTATTGTCATTTAATAATAATATGTATGAAAAACATGCTGAGAATGAAAAAATACTGCTTGGAGGGGATACGAGATGCTAGTGATCAGTTAGTGCAGCGCTTAAAATATAATACTTAGATGTGATTTCGTCATCCTCGTACACGGTATTTTCCTGTGTTTGCATAGTAAATTTTCATGTGTCAACTATAAAACTATTAGCATGCCTGCAGGAAACTGCAAAGATTAACGATCTTTTTCAATCTGAATATTTCATACAGCTTTAAGTCGTTTATATATTATATATCTCGTGTGTATAATATTTTATCACCTCCCACTGAAGCCTGCGATGGCGCCGGAAGGCTGCAAAACTTTCACGTGATGGCGGCTATTATAAAAACTAATTTAAACTCGCCCAAAGTTGACGACGCTGGAAATAATATTAAGAACGGTAGTGGGTCTACTAATCAAGCGTGAATGCCGGAGTCGTTTTGGGAAATTACGGCATTAAAGGTGACATTATTTGAAAGGCTCGCAGTCGGTAATGTGTCACAGGTATGTGACGTAAATACTTGCCACGTCAAACGTAGGGAAAGAGGTAGCTTTGTGACAGGTTATGAGTTTTTTTATTAAATATATTTTCTTGAAATATCTGAATGGCCAGAAATAATTTGTTTCTTTACTGTGAATTCTCAATTATTTGCGCTCATTTTTCATTTAGTCGTTTGAATCGAAACACAAAATTATTTGGTTAATGTTTTATTTATCCAGTCAATTTTATTTACTTTTTTGTGTCTGTTTTGTATTAATATATTTTATCGATTTGAATCACACCATCATCAGCCTGTCTCCGTCCACTGTTGAACGTAGTCCTCTCTTATGAATCTCCATTCTTTTTGTTTCTCAGCCTTCCACATCCAGGCTACTCCCGCTAGTCTTTTGATGTCATAAGTCTTTCTTGGATGGGGTCGGCCAACGCTCCGTTTGCCAGTTTCTCTTTGTTGTCGTAAATCTGGAACTGTATCTTTACCATCGGATGCAAAGATATTTTAGGACAAGCCACAAGAAGCAACTAACAAAATAAATAAGCGTAAATTTGTAGTTATCATTTACTTTAGATATGGAACAGATATAAAAAGAATAATTACCATATGTGCTTCTAACTGGAACATATGGCATTCACGCTAAAAAGGTATGTCAGCTATCAAAGTATTTGCCTCATCTCATTTCAACACAACTGAATACATTAAATGGATAGTTCTCGAGAGAAAGAAACATTATTTAATTAAATTTCCATTTATTTTCCTAATACTATATTTATCTTATTCCTTTCACAGTTCCTTTTAGGAGTAGTCGGGAAGACTTTCTTGTATCACTAATTGAGGTTTTATTGTATTATCCACCCTTTTCGTATGAGAATAACATTGCTTATCCTGAACTTATTCTTATCTGAATTGAAACTAAGGATCTCAAATATTCGTTAAATAAATTATTAGAATACCGAATATAAAAGTAGTAAAAAATACCAATATCTAACATTCAGTTAAACTTTCCTTAATTAATCCAATATTGTTTTTCAATAAACTATTAAACATAGAGCAATTTATGCTTTTCGCAGTGCTATATGTTAAAACAAATTTCAAGAGTCTTTAACTAGTATTAGACTTTGAAGACGTGTTTTTTATAAGGGATTAAATGTGCATGCTGACAGTTTTGTGTGAAATTTTAGATATTCTATATATTTATATATCTATTAGGATTGTACACGTTACGAACAAATAAATCATGTCTCGGGAGCATTGAGTTAATCATCCTACATCTTTTAAAAATCAACCAAAATATTACAGCTGCAGCATCTTCATGTCTTTTCGCTTCTGTCCGAGATAAACATTGCATTAAAGGTTTTCTATAAAAAAATATTTTGTATTATTAACTGTATCAATAATAATTTTAAAAAAAAGTTGGACCAATGAATATATTTTTTTACAGAACAAAGTATAAAATGAAACATTGTGTCACACCACGTAGGAAAAAGAATTTGTATTTATGAGTGAGTGCAGTTATTTTCTTACGGGAATAACAGTCAATACTCTTTTAACGTTTTCTTAAGATCGGATTACTAGCCCAATGCTGCCAAAGTCTAAAATATTTAGTCCTAAGAGGCGGCTTAACACAAAATAACAACATAGAAGGGACCAGTATATGAAAAATATCTGTTAAACAAATTAAAACAAAAAATGCCGCTTGAGGAGTGTTGACTGTATAATGAATGAAAAGAAAATATCTCAAGACAACAAATATAATGTAAAGAGTTTGACGTAATATAAAATTATAACATCCTCCTCTCTCTCAAAAGGTGTTATTCAGTCGCGTGATGGCAGGATTATGAGCATATTGATAACACAGTCTTTTTCAGAAGCACATTGACATATATTTACGATAAAACTTTACAAATTTAGGACTCGACCTTGTCGCAGCATTAGGCCGAGCTACAATACAATATGCTCTCGCCAGCGGGCAAAAAATAATTCAAACAAAGCCACTATTGTTTGTGATTCAATAAGCTAATAAAATATATCTAAGCATTTGGTTAATTTATAATATCTTTGCACATATAGTACCAGACATTAAGATTTTATTAAGGCTTCTCCTATAAATTTATTACTCTCCTAAGATAACTACTGTTATAACTAAAACCGTGGCTCTATTTTAGTTAAGAACATTTATGTTTTTGACAATCAAGTTTTCAGACATGTTGCAAGTGTTATATGAAACTGACTTAAATTGTAAGACGTTGTGTATTTCTGAAAGTGCCATAATATTTAATTAAATTTAGATGACTTATATTTTTCTATTAAAGCTTAACTTAATTAATTACATGAAATGTTATTTATATCGCATCTAGTAATATTATTTAATATTATTATTATTGATATCAACTCGATATCTCCCTTGCAAGCTGGTGCCGAAAAGCCTTGGTATGCGATCATTTGTCTCTTTTTTTTCGTTTGTCTGACACGCATATATAAAAATAATACAAGTCTTAGTTTAAGAGTAAAGTAGTTATACGACGCGGCGTTTACAGGCGCCGTTTTGTTCATTTGATATTGACAGTTTCTTCTTATAATATGAGTGCGAAGACTTTGCAATTATTTTTGATTGCCTTACGCATTTTTTCGGCGCATAAGACTTTGAGTCTTCTCAACCTCCACGCGGTGCCCCTTATAAACGGAATTTTGAACTTCCTCCTCCGGCCAAACTTTTCAACCCAGCGACAACAAAACACTGTAAATTAAAATTATACTGTATGTGTTAACATCAGCATGATATAGCCCTTTGCTGACTGGTACCAAAAACCTCGATATACAATCTTTCGTCTCTTATTTTCGTTCGCACATCGGACACGCATGTGTTGTCATTTTGTAATGCCGTTAGGAGCACTATTTATATAGATCGCCACTTGAGGCGCTGTGTGTCACCGACCACGGCGCCTAGTCGTTCAGTTGTGTGCTGACGGCGGCGAGGTCATATTGTCGTTGGCCTGGCCTGAATGCTGTGACGGGGCCAGAAGTTTGTACAGTTATCGAAATATATATGTCAGTGTGCTTCAGAAAAAGTATTTGTGTTGTTAATCTGTTCCTCATCCTGCCACCACGCAATTCAATAACTTACATAGAGAAGAGGATGTCAGTGTTCACATAAAAATACATTTTTCAACGCCATTTTACAAGTATATAATTAAGAAATATTCTTAAATTCTTGCTATATTTTATTATTAAACAAATACTAACTTCACATTTATAAATATTTTTCTAATAAAATGTAAAATATATACCATAGAAACAAATTCAAATACGTAAGATTGGATTGAAAAGTCCATTTGTTTTATTGCTAATAAATCACTCTAAAGAGATTTAAGAACAAAAAAAGGATAAAAAAATTCGCTCCAATCTTACAATACTTTTTTTATAAAGCAGTATATTCTAATCTATTCTTCAGGAATATTTTTTATACGCCATAATCTGATACAAGTATATAGTAGAACACAACTGAATTTCATTAAAATGGTTATTTTATTATTTATAAATTAATTTTCTACTTTCTCTACAACAAAATGCCTACCCATTCACATACAACAGCTGAATATTGAGATTCTATAAATTGGTCAAATAAATGATAAATGGCAGATTTTTTTTTTTCCTTTTTTTCAATCTAGCACATGAAGAAGAAAAAAGATGACGCTGGTCACTAAATGGTTGTTTTTTTTTTTTGCAGTTCATAACAGGCGCCATTAGTGAATAAAACATTTGATAATTTCTCGGTTGGATGAGGCGGCGTAAGTTGACTAAGGGTTGCGTTGGGTAAATAACTGGATGTGTTGTTAAGAGTTCGTGGTTCGAATCTTCAAGTCCACCGTATTTTTTTCTCCGTCAATTGATATGAGAAATATCGTGTTAATTGGTGTTTGCTATGATTTTTTTTGTTTATCATTTTTTAAATATTTATATAAAATTTTGTAATGGTTTATAAAGTTTTAAGAATACATCAGAAACAATGAGGTTCTAAACATAAGCAAGGAAGATAGGCACCTAGTAAGAACCATCTCGGAGAAGCGAGCCCGATAGATTTGTCACATCATGCGACGCGATAGTCTTCTTCACGTCATTGTGAAAGGAATGGTTGAGGTTAGAAACTGCAGAGGACGCTCTAGACGAGAGTATTTACAGCAAGTGTTCAATGACATGAGTTGCAGCTCTTATTGCTGAGCTAAAGAGGGTTGCAGAGGATCGAGAAGAAAGGAGATCGATACGCAAAATTTTATTTCTGCAAAACCAATCTACCGGATTGATAATACTACTACGAAGAAGAATATTGCAAATGTTATTCCTCCAAAATATTAAAACAATTCAACAAATTATTTTTCTGAATCTATAAAGATAATTTAATTAACATTTAAGTTCACTTAAAAATATATTTTCGATTGAAAAATATCATTTTTATTACTATAATTAAAGTTCGAAAAGTTTTTTAATTTGATACTTTACCCAAAGCGGAACACAACTCAAACGAAAATTATCATAAATTCTTTATAAAGCTTTGTGCGTTAACCTTTCATCTTACCTATCAATTATGCGTTTAAATATTAATTCGATTCCAAAATTTATGAAACCACCTTTGCGAGGTTTCATTAATTGCCCCGGGGTGGAATCTATTAAAGCCAAGGTTCGGACAAAGGGAAGGCTAAGAAAAGTTTGTACACTGAAAATGAATGGACTAATCGTTAGTCAAACATAAATTAATCATTGCTTTTATATGGAACGCTCAGAGGTTTTTGCTCCAGGCTCACTATAAATAACATGTTCGACAACTGATACAAAAACGATTTCATAGGAAACATCATATAAAGGAAAAACACCAAGAAAGACCATAGATATCTAAAAATCTCGTTATTATACAGCTTATGATTCTTTCATCACCAAGATACCTTAAAACTTTCAAATTTTTTAAATCCCATGAGTGTATAATATCCTTTACATCTTCTATATGCAACTTTGAAACCCAATATTCATTCCTAAGAACAAGCTATTGGGGCGATCGAGAATAAATCGCAAAGTTTAGCTGGTTAATAATAAAAAAGCTTCCTCGAATGGGGCAAGAGATGAATTGCAGCCCTAATTCGGTATGACATACAACCCTAATTTGATCAATTTGAAGGGGCGCCAAAACAATGGCGATAAAGCAACCAGGGCTGGAAGAATTGTATTAAAAATTATTTATATAAAATAAATATAACATATATATATATATAGAGTCCATTAGAAAAGTAATGTGCATTTTCATGAAAATAATTATTTATTAATCGAACCTGTATCAATACTGATTTGGATCTCTTCAAAAGATAAATAAATATACTCATGTAATCTTTTCTACCCATACAGAAACACAACACACGTTTCCAACACACAACCCGCATGCAGCGTCCGGCCAGGCTAACTGAACGTCATACAGTACACTAGTCTCGAATGGTTGAAAAATACTCGTACACTTGCGAAGACGTAGATGTCTCTCAAGATTTTGTAACATGCTTTTGTATATGCTCCATGGTCTCCTAATATTTTATTTTCAGCTCTCTCAGGGTCAAGTCAGGGAAACAAAAAGAAGATCACACGAAAATAGATCGAGATAGTAATGGGGTCGGAGGATAATCAGGGGTGTGGCTAGTATATGATATACACCATATTTTATAAAAGTTATGCGCATGACTTGACTGTGACGCGACTATCCATGGCAGCGCGGTAAAAACGGTCAGGAAATGTGGTGGGGAGTTTTCCCTTCCAACGTGGTAATAATTTTGATAATTTTGAAGCATTTATGCGGGTCCGATTAATAAATATATTTATCCCAAAAAGAGGGCATTTATTTCATAATGTTCCATGTGTTGACTTGTATATACTAATTTATAATAAATATAATATAATAAATCATATTTTGTAATAATAAATGTTATTGCAATAATGATACATCAATGATACATATTTAATGGGTTAAATGTAATAAATTGTATGTAAAATATTATATATACGGATTAAATATTTTTTAGAATATTATTTTATTTTTTCAATATTCTAATCTTCTTTTATAGATCATTGATTATATTACAATATTATTATTATTTAAATATACACATCATCATCATCATCAGCCTGTGTCCGTACACTGTTGAACGTAGGCCTCCCGCATGAGTCTCCATCCTCTTCGATCATCCGCCTTCCGCATCCAGGTCACTCCCGCTATTCTTCTTATATCGTCAGTCCATCTTGTAGGGGGTCGGCCAATGCTTCATTTGCCAGTTCTTGGGCGCCATTCCAATACTTTTCTTCCCCATCGACCGTCGTCTCTTCGACAGATATGACCTGCCCATTGCCACTTGAGTGTGCCTATTCGTTGGGTAGCATCCACTACTTGAGTTCTTCTGCGTATTTCCTCGTTTCGGATTCTATCTTTTAGCGACACTCCGAGCATGGATCTCTCCATAGCACGCTGGGTGACTTTTATTTTATGGGTAAGACTTGCTGTCAGATTCCACGTCTCTCCGCCATAAGTTAATACAGGGAGGACGCATTGGTTAAACGCCTTAGTTTTAAGGCATTGCGGAATTTTCGCTTTAAAAATGTACTTTAGTTTTCCAAATGCTGCCCATCCCAGTTGTATGCGCCTGTCGATTTCTTTTGAGAAGTTATTTCGCCCTAGTTGTATTACTTGTCCCAGATAGGTATAGTCGTTTACAACCTCTATTTCTGTTCCTCCAATGGAAATAGGATCAAAGGTCTGTGGAATATGACTATTAATCATGGCTTTTGTTTTATCCATGTTCATTTTCAGACCAATTTTGTTCGACGCTTCATTGAGGTCGTAGAGCATGTCTTGGAGCTTGTCAGGTGATTCGGCTATTAGCACTATGTCATCTGCAAATCGGAGGTAAGAAATGTACTCTCCGTTAATATTTATTCCACATACTACACCTACTATACATCAAATTAAATATAATATTAAAAAATCTTGTGAATAAATGTAGACGGATTGAATAATAAAAAGTAATAATATACATACTCTGAACATATACTATGGGCGCATCTGTCGTCATACGAAGATAACAGTTATATAAATACAAGTTGTAATGCGTGTCAGCTCAAGTGGAAAAATAGCCGAGAGCGCTAAGCGGTATATAAAGAACTAGGCAAAGGTTGGTTCCAAGGTCCGCGGTTCGCATCCCGCTTCTGCCGATATTTTTTTGAATGAATTGATGCATATAAAGTATGTGTATATTTAATTACTAAAATATTATAAGTCAACAGTTATTTTTTGCCAAAAAATGCACAGTAACAACCAATATAACAAAATCATTTCGGGTAATAATGTGTTTCAGATACTCGTATTTTCAGGATATGCATAAAAATTGGATAGTCTTTTATAATGCTTAAAAAATACTTAAGGTTGTGATAACAGAGACCAAGGCTGGGATCAGTAAATGGAAAGGTTAATTGCGAAAAAATCCTAGAAATGTTTGTAGTAACCGTATCCTCAATTTAGTATCATAAATATTTTTATTCTTATGGAGTTTATACTAATTTGATAAATTTAAATGGGTTAAATATTTTGGTATTATACCTCATAATAATTTTATCGTACAATAAAATTGTAATAAGAAAACAAGTCAGCTTTTATGTGTATTATATTATTAAGCTCGTAAATACAAGTTCGTTACGTCAGCAGAATATTAATGTCAAAAATATATCATAGACCCAAGCTGTATGTCCCTCAGTATCGTAAATATATGACAGTCTTTAAACATCTCGATTTCTTTTAGAAGAGTCGAAAATTCTTCTTCCGGATTTTATATATTTTTTTTTTATAGATATTATTAGAATTCTACCCAAAATGACATAAAATCAACTATCTTCCAGAGTAAAATGCTTTTTTTAATGTTTTCTTGCAACAATTTATCCCTAGTGATCCGCCGACGGCATTAAAGTACATTCATACATACGGTATTCAAATTTCGTCGGCGAATTTATTTCTTAAGATAATTCATTGTATTCAATTATACTACCATTTATTTGTTTTGTAGATTTTCATACTACACAGAGCATCAGGATTATTATCCGATTTCCTGGAAAAACAAAATTAACTCGGAGCAACCTGAAACCACATATTTTCAAACATAACATATGGGTTAAATCAGGGTTAGATCCCATGACATCTCGAATAACAATGGAGTGCTTTAAGCTCTTAGTCCGCCACTTCCAACAAAACAAAAAAATCTCTTTGATATATTCTTTACTTGTATTTTTTTATGATGACCATATGTTCAGAGTGTAGAGAGAGAGATTGCGAGAGAAAATAAAGTAGCGTTATCGCAAAATTGCCCATCTTGCAGTCTGGTCGTCAATTTCATGGCGGAAATATTTTCAATTTAGTCGCACAGTCACAGGGATCGCATCTGTCCGGATATCCGATACAAAACGGGACTTTATTCGCGTCGACTCAGACCCGCATAATATTTCGTTTTGTTTGAAAGCACGGTATTTTATGAGCACACCGGATGCTGTGGTACAGTGGGTAATACGCTGTACGAAATGTGAAATCCCCAATTAAATTCCAAATAAAGATAACAAACATTTTTAGCAAAAAAATCAGTAAATCAAATCAGTTTATATATTATATGTATAAGTTATTGACTCTTTTTTGGCTTAATGAGCATTGACCTTATCACTCATTTTTTTATTTTAAAAAGACTATCAATAAATAGACACTACAGCTGTCGATTTGGAAGGCCTTTAAAAATTTCACATAGATGATAGTTACTCTTAATGTAATGTTTCTTAATACAAATTTGAAACTGATCACTTGGAAATAGGCGAGGATTTATGATTTTAAACGGCTTTCTGTGTCAAACTAATGCTTTGGATAGAAAACAAATATGTAAAAAGATGACGCTTGTAGCTTATGTTGTTGAAGACTCATGATTTTTTAGTACAAAATCATCAAAATACAACGAGTTCATTTTAAATGAGTCAGATCAAAATTACAGTCATTTTCAAGAGCATTGCACTTGATAATTAAGAACTTTGAAATGAAACCAAGAATTATCACTTGAAAAAATCTAATAAATCCAAAGCTTTAACTCCATTTACAACATTTGTTTCATCCCTCATACAAATCAATTTTCTCTATCCTTACACAAACTTGCTACATATCCTTTTCACCACGTAGTATCCAGTCGTCCTGTATGAACTGCACACGTTCCACGCAAAAAAAAAATCTAGCTAAATTGAACGCGGTTTGAACCAAGTAAACGATACATCACTCTAAGTCTATGATTCGCTTCCTAGATTTTTATGACGTAACTGTTACTCTTATTATTTTTCAATATAAGTTATGAATTCAGCGCCTTTTGACGTTGAACCAGGTTGAAAGGTTGGTTTGTTTTCTAAGATATCTTACATTCTCACTGAAACATCCGGTGAAGCGCTGAACACGAGCATAGCCATCAATCTCGGTCTGTAATATGAGGCGATGTATCGCCGGTAACTGCGAGCGATTTATGACGCTGAAAATATTTTACGTTCAGGAAACGTTTCAGCAACCACGATCGTAATATGATAATAAAATTAATGTTTTATTACTGAATTAATTTGATCACATGGACACATGCGCTATTTGCATAAATTAACTTAAAATACCTTCATAAATTTTGTTTTATTATATTATAGTATAAAATTAACGAATGTTTTGAATCTAGGCGTTTCTAGTGATTATAAATGGATGAATTCATTTGAAAAAACAGCAATTTTACTACTTGTTATTTGCTTAACTAAGAGTTTATTTTGTCTCTACTAGGTTTATATTGCCTTCTAGAACGTTTTGCATTTCAACATTAATTTTCCATATTAATTTTTTTAAAACCACTTATGAAACTCATGTTATGTCAATCAACGTGTTTACAAATAAGACGGTTTTTTATTTTACTCGAACTGCACCTTTTTGATAGATTTTTTTTTAAATAACCCAAAAAAATCGCTTTTCACAATCAATACATGAAACAGTGGAATCATTCAAACTACCAAGTAGAATTAATAAAAAAAAATCACAAGTAATCGTTGCTATACATTTCAGTCTCCAGTTGGGAAAACACACCATTTCTTTCCAAACAACCAAATTTTATAGTGATTTTTACTTGCAATTTTAATGTTAATTTTCTTGTTTCATTTTACAGCATTTCTAAGATTTGCATTCTGATTCTTAGTAAGCACCATTATTACCTCGTATAATAGTCTCGATTGTAATTGTTAAATTTTAATTACCCACCTCATAGATTGGGTTTTACTCTACATACAATTTTGAGTATGTCTCATCTTCCTTCTTTGTTATTCGATTAACTGCCTTACTTGTTTGGAAGTTTTTCATAATATATTTTCAATAAAATTATTTTGTTTCTTTATCCGTTCATTATTTGGATCATGTTCGTGAGAAATTTTAGCCCTAAAACCTATCATCTGTCATTATCTCATTGCTTTTCTTCTACGTCATCAAGAGAGCATGTCCCAGCCAGGTAAACCTTCATCTTTTGATATTCTGTAAGAAGGGAGACTACTGTATGAACTCTTTTTGCTCAATCAAAATATTGTACGCGATAAATTAAATATATTTATATATTTCTTTCACATTCATCTCGAACCTAATTTTTTTTTCATCATATTTAAAAAAATCCAGTTCTATTATTTCGGTATTCTACTGCAGGGTCACGTTTCCAATAAGAACCCCGCAGACCTCTTCCGATCCCTCCTTTTCTCCTCCTCTCACACCGGGGCGAGACCTCCGGCTCTTATTGATTATGACCGCGGGAATAACTCTGAGTAACTTTAAAAATATATTTCAATATTCCGGGCACGAGGCGTCGCGCACAACCCTGGAAACGCGCTTGGACAACCCTGGATTACTGACACGATAGACCTTAAATACGAGATTTCTTTTTCATACATAAAACATCTTATTATTTTTATTGTAATAAAAAAAAAAAAAAAAAAAGTCGTGGGATCGATTCCCGAAGGAGATTAGAAATAAATATTTTTAGTTTATTTCTGAGCTCTGAAATACGCCCGGTTGGTGTGAATCTCATCCCTCACCCGTAAATGCCAGTCATAGCATATTAATAAAAATTGGAGGTAGTAAAGTCATCCCGAGAAGATCAGCCATTCATAGTGAATTCCTGTAATGATAAGGATGATCCGTGAATGTCGGACTGTAGTCTTTGACGTTGGCGGATTGACACTCCGCGTGTACCGCTTAGCCATATGCAGCTTGGTAAACGTCATAGAATTCCACATTTCTTGCAAAGTGATCTATGCAATACCACCTTCTTGGTTTTACTCTTAACGTGACATCCACAATTTCTTTTTATTTTTCAGATTGTCAGTTTTGCAATGGGTTATAAGTCTTTATTTCAACGGTCCATTAACAGACTTCGGACCGGAGGATGCAAGACGAGGACACAAATGAGGGCCTGGCAGTTTTACAGCGGACCGACTGAATGTGACTGCGGCGTGGAGCAGACCCTGTCACACCTTCTGGAGTGTGCGCTGTACCCGAATAGCTGCACCCAGGAAGACCTAATGATGGCCAGAAGTAACGCCATCGACGTCGCCCACTTCTGGGCAGACAGGATCTGACCCTGTTGTTTCCGACACGATTATATATAACGCAATTTAACTCTGAACAACGTCAAGTTTAAAATGTACAAAATTAAAAAAAAATAGAATAACTTCCCTACGAAGCCAAAACAAACGTCGTTACTAAACTTATGTCATTTATATATATATATTTAATTTTCATTTTCGGCTTCCATGCCACAATAAAGAAATGTTGCGCTTCTCTGTAGGCGCGCGTTTGCGGCAGTACCAACGCCATGGTTGCTGTATGGCCGGATAGTTGGGACTCCCGTATGGAGGGGCACTGTATGCG
Organism: Glossosoma conforme; assembly: GCA_022606575.1. Taxonomy (NCBI): domain Eukaryota; kingdom Metazoa; phylum Arthropoda; class Insecta; order Trichoptera; family Glossosomatidae; genus Glossosoma; species Glossosoma conforme. The sequence continues at coordinate 91,331 of JAGTXR010000341.1, forward strand.
CCTTCACGTAGGGCTTGCAGCGGCGATCCGGTACTCCACTCACTGAGAGTCAGTAATTGTTTAAAATTGAAATTGCTTAAATTGCTGATTCACATTTTCGTTCTTTTATGTTTAACTTTTTTTTCTGTACCTGTTTGAAGTATGTTTTTTATTTTTTATTACTGAACAATTATCAATTTGATTTTTAATCGATTTAATAAATTGCCAGTCATTGATTAAAATTGGTAGTAGACGAAAGTCGTCCCGTGAAGACCACTCATTCATAGTAAATTCCTGTAATAATAAGGATGATGTGTGAATGTCGCTCTGTAGTCTATGACGTTAGCGGATCAACACTCCTTATGTAGCGTTTAGCCATATACACCATGGCAAGTATCATAGAATTCCATAGATGAGACTTCAGAATTACTATCATCATCTGTCGCTATTCTCCTACATGTGCTTACATAAAAATAAAAATAAAATCATACAAAAAATTAAGCAAACATTTATTTACATACAGTCTATAACTGCAATGTTATTGTATTACTGCGAGTTTTTCATTGCACTTGCAATTGTACAATTTTTCATTGTTTTCACATTTTTCGATACAGAACGATAAATTACCGATTCTCACAGAGAGAGGCGATATCATTCGACAATACAAAACCGTCGAGCGGTACTATCGGCTCAATTCCATGATCCGTCGCGCTTAAAATCGCAGGAACCGAAATCGTTCGCCTAAAAATCGTCGGAGATATCCGTTAGTTATTTCACAAGTTATGGCGTCGCCGTCGCTGCCAATCGACGCAGCAACAAAGTTGCACCAAGCAGAAAGCAACATCTATACCTAAACAACTCACTGTACTTGTATCTTCTAAAGGGTAGTTCAACGATAACTTAAAAATACAAAAAACTCCAAGCTTTATTATTTATTTATTTATTATTTTCTGTCAACAATGTCTTATATATTCCGCGCAGTATTTTATAACATATTGACATCACCTTACAAATTAAAGTATAACCTGGTAAAGATTAATAATTTGAAGTTCTCCTTCTCTACGTGGAGGTGTATGATAATATCCGTGGCTCTGAATATCTAACCTTATACTTGTTATGTTGAGGTACATTATGTTGAAGACTAGAAAATATTTTAAATTGACTATATATATTTTTTTTGGCTAGAGTTCGGCGTATCAGAAATCCTGTCATTTTGTTGGAGATCGGTTTGTTTGTCCATGACAATTATTTGAGAATAAGGATTGTTCAGTGAGCCTTATTAGAATACTAACCTGCTAGAGAATATGCCTCTTCGAAGAGCTGGTAGACTGTTTAACCACATCGCCTCGAATATTGAAGTATCTCACGCAAGGGAAGCCGAACTCGGATATTATAATTTTTAATATTTCTGTCGACTAATTTGCTAAGAAAACTATTTTTTTTATCTGTTTTGTGCGATTCGAAATTTATCTTAACTTTACAGTTTTTTTATTTTGACGTTGATCAATATAAATTGTTTTTTTTTTAATACATTTTTGTTGATGTTTAATAAATTGTTAAATACTTCAATATTTTAAGCACTATATTAAAATATTCTTTTATTTTACCTCATTAAAAAAAGTTATTATTCAATGCGCAAGTAAATATATAAAATTTAAAAATAAATATTCTAAGTAGTCAGTTGTCTAAACTGAAATCTTTTCAATAACAGGTAGTAAGACATATGTAGCAAGATCTCATATGATTTATACAATCATATATCGCTATTTAGCAAATTTTTAAACAAATTTTTGAATTGTCAACTTTACATAAAGTCTTTGTTTTTATAACAACTATTTATGGAAATTAATCCAGGATTGATAAATCACAGCATCTAGACAAGTTTTCTGATCTCGGTATGTATATCATTTAATACACGATTATATTTTATTTTTAGCACACTATCTTCAATGCTCGTGTTTCAATCAAGCAACTGCAAACATGGCTGACTAAAGCAATTGATATTGTAATACGGTGCGCGATTTTAAATTCAAGTTTCCTTTGAGACACCTTAAGTATAGAACGTACGACTCCCTGGCTGGATGCTATAAAGCCTGCATGTGTATGGACGGCATTTATCTCAGAGCGACCGAAAGCGGTCGGAACGAAGCACGAGCTACTCGTGTGATATCCACTCGATCGAGCAATTCTAATATGCAGTATCATCATCATCATCAGCCTGTGTCCGTCCACTGTTGAACGTAGGCCTCCCGTATGAGTCTCCATCCTCTTCGATCCTCCGCCTTCCGCATCCAGGTCACTCCCGCTATTCTTCTTATATCGTCGGTCCATCTTGTAGGGGGTCGGCCAATGCTTCGTTTGCCAGTTCTTGGGCGCCATTCCAATACTTTTCTTCCCCATCGACCGTCGTCTCTTCGACAGATATGTCCTGCCCATTGCCACTTGAGTGTGCCTATTCGTTGGGTAGCATCCACTACTTGAGTTCTTCTGCGTATTTCCTCGTTTCGGATTCTATCTTTTAGCGACACTCCGAGCATGGATCTCTCCATAGCACGCTGGGTGACTTTTATTTTATGGGTAAGACTTGCTGTCAGATTCCACGTCTCTGCGCCATAAGTTAATACAGGGAGGATGCATTGGTTAAACGCCTTAGTTTTAAGGCATTGCGGAATTTTCTAATATGCAGTATGCTTAGTATTAATAGATCATTCTTAATTGTAAAAATTATTATTGAGCATGAATATTATTTTTATATATTAACACGTTGTCCAGCGACAATTGCAAATAATTTACTCATAATTACCAAAAATTACCCCAATTTTCCTTAACCAAGGACATTTTTTTGAATAATTATCTCGTGTGACTACAAATAAAACTCAAGAGGTTAGCGCGGTTCTCGTTTAATCACCATATTTAAGTAACTTTGAGTGATATATGGATCACTGCTTTTTGAAATTATGTAGGCCTTAATAAATAAGATCATTTAATGTCATATAATGGCCTATTGGAGCAGGCATCGGGAGCATCATACTAATTCTTGGATTTCTTTAAAAAAATCAGATTAACAATTCACTGAAAAATATGTCACAAATACTACAGCAGTCGTCTCTTCAAGTCTGCAACCTTCTTTCTGCCTTGGAGATCGTCAGGAACTATATATTTTCCTAGTTGGAAATTCGGGTGCAGAAATATCTGGGAACCGGGCATGGACAACGACAACTGGCAGAACTGAGTATCAGAAATTTGTATTACCCATATGAGTATGTTTTCATGTGGGCACTACAAATTTATCTCATGGTAAATGTTTCGCATATAAATAATAGCACCTTTCACTGTATATAAGTTTTTCTTTCCGCATCAGGGGTGAATCTCCCTTTGTGAAATCATCCGATCGCGTTTATCTGAGCCCCCCGCCCCAACTTACTTCATATCTCCTATCCGCGGTGCAGAGGTGTGGAATGAGGTCGGGATATTTCTGTAATACTCTGTCAACCGAGATCACAGAACTTGCACAGCTTCACAAAAGGTTTCGGACCGGCGGTAGAATACCCAACTTGTATGCGAACGGTCATGGGCTCGAAGCTTGCATAAGACATGCATCACAAGATTAAGTAAAATTGAAGAAATACATTTTTCATAAATATCTATAATAGAACATATCACATTAGCCTCTTAGATCAGTTTCTATTCCTCATATCTTGTTCCTAGATACCTGTATATGTTTTCAAAATCTCTATATATTATATTTTCCAAGTTTATATAAGGCCTTCATAATACCCACTACATACCTGTAGCAAATGGTCGCCAAAACATTCTGCGATTCAGTTATACCAACTAAGATAATCTATCTAATGACATTTCTGCACCTGAAGGTTCATCTGGAATCATACAAACTTTCCAAAGACCTCTATGTCAGAAGCCCGGGGAAGAGTAAGCCGCTGAAGTACCTGAAGCATATTTTGGGTGATTTGTTAATCAGAAAATTTAAAGAAATCAGAAGATTATCCCAACACTTCTAACGCTTCAGCATTTTTTTATAACTACTTTTATTTTCATAATTATCCTCGGATGGTAAAATCGCTTAAGGTCATATTGAGTTATGAAATTAAATAAATATTTTCATCTTTCATATATAAATATACTTAACATTCAGTTTATAGAGAATCATTCTAAATATTATAATATTATTTTTGCTTGTCTTCACAAAGAAAACGTTGAGTAACTGTTATTTACACAAATGAGATGAAGGATTTTGATATTAAGTTAACTTTAAGCAATCTGTGTAAAAATAAGATAGCTTTTTATGTATTTATTTAAGAAAAGCTTGGGATTATTTTTATAACTTAAAAAATAAAGATCTTCGTATTTAATTTTGTTTAACAATTCACGTACGCATTAAGCTTATCATAGTTTATCCACGATATAATTTAGTACCTGCTACCACTCGAAAGGTTCACCCATAATTGAACTAATAACAGAGCAGATTTTTTAGATAACTTTGTAGTGTTTCTGTCTATCATCTGTTATCACTGCACTCCAGTAAAAAGTATAACATATTTAATTTACAATTTTCATTTTTTTTTTTATTTATAAGACCGTTTTAATTGCTATTAGAACCACTAAGCCACCTAAAACAAAAAAATAACATTGCTTACATTTATTTTTTTTATGATTCTTTGGTGCCAATGAGTAAATAGGCTAACGCAACGACTTGAAGTTACTCTCGTTTATTTAAAAGATACAAAATTAGATCTTATACAAAGGAACACGTTAGTGCTTATGCCGAGAGGATGGTACCCAACTGACTGGCTTCGTGGAAGAGTTACCTCCTTTTGCCGCGGTCTATGGCGATGGCGGGAGTAGCGAAGGAAACAAAAACATATACAAATAACATTCATTATCATTCCTAGTTCATTGCACATCTTACCGTGAATGTCCCCAATTTTTTTCAACTACTAAGTATCTTTAGAACTAATGAGCTATTCAGGAGAGTATTCTCACGTTATGGTACTAACTTATTGAATCTGTATATTGATGTTACTTCAGTCAACTACTCGTTTATCGTGATAAAATTATTATTTATTGAACAAAACAAATATCTGAACACCTTTTGTACTACATTTTAACTCAGTCAACAATGTTCAAAAGGATGAAAAACTACTGATTTTTTTTCAGTTTTGTTTTCAGACTTCTCAGTAGTTTTGTCTTCGATGAGGTAGCTGCGATACATCCCTTGTGACAGCTCGGGGGTTGCGAGCTTGCACCCGCTGATAATAAATCATTGTCTGACACTGAAAGAGTTAATTTAAAGTTAAGGCCGATAGCATCAAGTTGAAGAACAATAGACGGGCAACACTGCAGAACAAAAGGCAGCTTATTTTACACAACGCTTTTAGACACATAATAAAGTATTGCGCATTGTTATGACTCCAAAATAGATAAAACTAATACAACAATGAGATTCTATAATTAGATATTTTATATTTAAATTGTACGAAAAGCGAGAGAGTGTGGCGTGAGGCGTCAACCATGACGCCAACAAGAACTTTTTAATTGTGGAAGTTTATGACGACCGTATTCTCCGGCTTGAGGTAAAAATATGTTATAATAATAACGATGCAGTTTCATCAGTTGCCGGGTTCATAACGTTCTGGAATGCCGTCAGTTACTATACATATTAAAATTCCCGTTACTCAAAGAAACGTCTTCACGTCGCCGGGATAGTCATTTGAACAGGTTGTCGAGATGAGAAGCAGATCATAAACAACAAGAACTTTTTAAGAACCACATCGAGATATATTTAATTAAAAGGTTGAAAAATTTTGGTCTGCTCGAGGCAGACAATGGCGTGTTATTAATGCCCCGAGCAGATACAGACTGACTACTGAGCGCCGAAATTAATACCTGTCAATTAAACCAAAATTGCAGCACAGAATCATATTTTTTTACTCCTTCAATCAAGACTTAGATTCACACTTTTTATGTATGCATATCATAAAAGCGGACAAAAATAAAACAAGAAAGATCGTATATCGAGGTTCTTGGCACCAGCCTACAAGAGCTTTATCGTGCTGATATCAATATGATGTACTCGGTGGAGCTCTAGTAGGCATAATTGACATGTTATAAGGCTTAAACTTTAGCAGCTGACAGCTTTTAATGGCAATAGTTTAAGAAGACCATATGCACCAGTTAGGGAAACATAAATGGATGAAACCTTACACAAAAAACATGTTCTTAATTTATTCATCTCAACACATTTACTCATACTCCCTCACTCATTAGTTGTAGATCTCATAAATGTCTTTATCTTAACACACTTGAGAATGCTTTCTTGATGAATTCGAAACATACGAGTACCATCAAAAATTAAATAATGAAATTCATACAAAGAAAAAATATATTTTCAACACTAAAATGAACAGATAAAGAACCGGAGTTGGTAACAAAGGACAACCTCGAGCGATGGGGAATTCTTCGGTAGGGAGAGCCACTATTGTGCGACTACGGAGACCTGCAGACTGCCTCACACCTAAGATCCTGCTCCATGTGCCGAACAAGCTGCACACCTCAAGACCTAACGCTAGGCTACACACGGGCTATCGATGTTGCCAGATACTGGGCAAAAATAATTTGACGTCGCTGACACGAAGAAAAAGAAGAAGAACACTTAAATAATTTAATTCACTAAACCATTATATTATCTAACATTTTATAATGCTAATTAGTAAATTTTATTAATATTTTTTTGATATGAATATTGATCAAATAAATAAAATAAAACAATTCACGTGGCAAATAAAATAATATAATTTATTCATACTGTTTCACTAACACACAACTTGTACCGTATTCGAAAAATCGTACCGTTTTTCTTGGCGGACGATATCTTTATTACTCCATTTCCCGGGGCCATTTTTCCTTCCAGCCTTCTCGGTGTTGCCAACACAAGAACAAGCAACAGGGTGCCGACTGGGAAAATATTGAGAGGGTGTGAAACTCGGGGAAAATTAATATACATTGGGTAATATACCTCGAGAGAAAATTATTAAGGGAGTCCTTTTTGTGCTACTAAATTACTGTTATGTAATAGCTACTCGTATATAAAATTATGTAGTATTTGTAGAGCGTATTATATAAAATATTCTGTATTTTTGTTTGATACGATTTGTTTATTGTTCCTTAATATAGGACATATAGCTATCATAATTAGCCACTTAAACCTGTGTGAGTCACCTGAATCAAATTCTAGTCTTTTTAGACATTACATTATATTTTATTTATACCAAGAACGTCTTTTTTTATGTAAACACATAACCGATGGTGATAGTAATTCTGAAGTCTCATTTGTGGAATTCTATGACGCTTACCATAGTGCATATGGCTAAGCGTGGCATGTGGAGTGTTGATCCGCCAACGTCATACACTACAGCCCGAGATTCAAGCATCATCCTTATTATTACAGTAATTTACTATGAATGGGTGGTCTTCATGGGACGACTTTCGTTTTACGGGTGAGGGATAAAATTCGCACCAACCGGGAGTATTTTAGAGCTCAGAAATCAATTAAAAATCTTTTTTTTCAACGTCAGGGATTGAACCCACGACCTTTAGCTTGCAAAGCAAATGCTTTGATCATTGATCTATACCTGTCTTGATATTGAATTATGATATACAGTAACATGTTAATTTTTGTTTTATTTAACTGTAAATAAATTTGCCTACATTTAATATTTCAGACAAAATCATGGTGTTTTAATGTTTTTATGAAAAAAAATAAAAAAATAAAAATATGTAAACACATACAGGAGTTTTCCGACAGATGGTGATAGTAATTTTTTGAAGTCTCATCTGTCGAATTCTATGACGCTTACCATGGTGTATATGGCTAAACGCTGCATGTGGAGTGTTGATCTGCCAACGTCATAGACAACAGCCCGAGATTCACGCATCATCCTTTATTATTACAGGAATCTACTATGAATGGGTGGTCTTTACGGGACGACTTTCGTCTACCACCAATTTTAATTGATAGGCTATGACTGACATTTTACGGGTGATGGATCAAATTCACACCAACCGGGGTATTTTAGAGCTCAGAAATCGATTAAAAATGCATTTTTTTTTTTAATCTCCGTCGGGGATCGAACCCACGTCCTTTGGCTTGCAAAGCAAACGCTTTTCCATTGAGCTATGACCACCGGCTAGCTATTCTAGTACCAATGCAGCCGTGTAATGGGTTTTGAGAACAGACGCCTGCGTTGAATATCGTAAAAGAACATTTTAAATGAAATTCTGCTCATTTATCGTTATTTTGTTTTTGATTTTAATATTTAATTTTTTAAGTGAATAACGGAAATTTTAAATATAATATGGTTAATTTTACATTAACAAATACTACTTAGGAACACTACCTGTTATTTATAACACTATATGTATCGATTTTTAAATCATTATCTACTTAAGTAAAGCGTTATTAAATTATTTGTAATTTACTATATATTTGCCTGACTTGTTATGATATTTAATTATAATTAGATTAAGCCTCCCCCTATGACTAAATCTAAACTTCGAAATCGTCATAAAAGTAAAAGGTTATGGAGTACAGTGGTATAACATGAAACTATGTTATAACTCTGTATTGAAAGAACTAAGTAAGTCCCTATTCCATAGTATCTGCAGAAGCGAATGCGAGATTGGAACGTTTTCTTTGAATGCCGCAGGAAAGCATAAATTGTAACTGTCTTTTCTCCGTGCATCGAGATGCTGAGCAAGACCACGACCTACGACAGGTAGAATTGAATCTAGGAACCTTTAGAATACGAAGTAATCTTCAGACCAGGTAAAGTAACTCACAAATTGCATTAAAAATTTTCAGTGCGCAATTGTAGTGGCTTCATTTGTCAAAGAATAGTACATTTACGACTATATATAAGAAATTAAAAACGTATAAGTATTATAAATTCTTATCAAATATGATAGCTGACATATGATGCGAAGTCAATGGCGATGATGTATTTTCTTAGAAAATTTATGTTTACCATATTTTCCAGCTAGAACGAATATAAAATGATGAAAACTAAAAAATAATTACAAATTACCGAAGAATATGGCTTTGTGGTAAGCGTTTGTTAATGCACCGAAAGCAGTGGGTTCGATCCCCGACGGAGATTAAAATAAAGATTATTTTTAATTGGTTTTCAAGCCCTATAAATACCCCCGGTTGGTGTATATTTGATCCAAGCCCGTAAGACTCAGTCATAGCATTTTAATTAAAATTGTAAGCACAATCCATTCATAGTGAAATGGATGAATACATGGATAAAATGGACAACTGAATGCTTAGGTGTAGTCAATGACGCTAGCGGATTTAAAATCCACATGCAGCTCTTAGCCATACTCAAAATATCAAGCGGCATAGAAGCCACAGATATGATTTTTCCATGTTTTTTATATATTTAGCATTCCCTTTAAGAAACATTTTATTATTAATATTAAATATTTAAAAAATATACCTTGCTTTAATATGGATCATACTGAGCACTGATTCACTTGATACAAGACTGCAGTTTTGCGATCTATGAAAGCTTCATCAGTTCCAATGTGCAAAAACGTACAGATGTGTTAATGAATATTTACTTATAAAGAGAGAGCCAAACTTCTGTCTTCCATCAGTGTGATCCATATTAAAACAAATATATAATGACGTGCTTAAATATTTAATAATAAAAAGATATTTTAAAAGAAAAACAAGTTTATTTGTTTATGCTAATAGTTTTTCACAAGTTTCTTGTTATTTAACAAACCAAGTTTATTTCTGCTTTCTTGGTATTCAGTTAATGCAAATAAATGTTTAATTAGAGTTCCAAAGATAATATTAGTAATTCAAATTAAATGTCTACGGTCCATTTAAGTTCAGTTAACTCGCGCACTTGTCCAAAAGTAAAGGGAACTTTGAAATAATTTTCTCATAATTTACAACTTATAGTTTCTCGAATCCTTTGCGAGAGAGATTCCAGAGTCGGTAATTTGCATACATAATGCACACGTTAAAGATGTTACATTACATAAAACGGCTTAATGAAACGAAAATAATGCTCATATCAATCGCAAGACTTTGTCTTTATTACATTCTAACCGCGAGAGATAATACGATTATCTACTGAGCAGTGCCGAAATTTGCCAAAATTCAACTTAATTCGTTCAGCAATAATAAATCTTCTCATATTTTCTTCAACTTATGTCATAATATTACCTCATATGTTCATACATAGATGTAGAAGTAATTTAAATGATAATGTGTATTAACTTGTGGCGCAGAGACGTGAAATCTAACAGTAAGTCTTACCCATAAAATAAACGTCTATCTGTATAACTTGTGATCCATCTACCTTATACAACAAGTACTAGCTACATTCATTATATTATGTACAAACGGCCTCCTCCCATTATTATCTAGTAATATCATGACACTGCTCATTCCCCATCATTAGGTCTTAAGTGGTGCAACTAATTGGACATGAGGGACATCAGTTCCACAGTGGCATTACTATATTACGTATTCACGAGCCACTTGCAAGTTTCAAACGAAGTAGGTAGTCGAATATCTGTAACGTATATAATATTTCATTTGATTACTTATTTAGTAAGTCCAAGAAATATTAATGATATGCATAGTTTATGGTATTTTCCTTGCACATCCATTCCATATTCTGACAATTGTTACTATCCCTGCATTGTCCCAATACCTGCGAAGATTTAGTATATAAATAACTTTTTAGGTTTTCACGGCCTGATTTTATATTGTGGCTTTTGGGTGTAGCCGTGTGTGGCGAATTTCTTTTTACCAATATTTCGACCGCCATTGCAGGGCACATTCTGACACCAACTCACAACTAAATCACAACTAAATCATCGATCCTGAAGAAGACCCCTGCAATGGCGGTTGAAATTTTGGTAAGAAGAGATTCGCCACACACGGCTAAACTCAAAATCCACAATATCACATAGTATATAATTTACAAAAACTTTCAAAGGAGAAGCTTAAGGACTTGAAGATACGTTATTAGAGGAATAATTTAAAGTGATTTTTTAAGAGATTACATGATTAACTCGACATATCTGAGGTTAGTACAATTCGATCCTAAATGGCCTCTCAACCTTTTATTTTTTTAAATTTCAAAAATTTTCAAAAATTTCAAAATCAACATAATTTAAAATAAGAATATCATCAATTGAATATAAATAATGTAGGGTTTATTTAATTACTTGTTTATGTACAGTCAATCAATAATTGTTTTATAATGTTTTTATATAAATTTTATTAATTGATAATTAAAAATAAATCCCAAAAAACAACTAATATAATGAAAACATATTTAATGTTTTTAACGAACAAAAAAATCCGAATAAGCTTCACCGTTTATCATGTATTTTTTTACTTATGCCATCTTAAATTCTTCTTTGCATGCCAATAAAGAAATTCACTTTTTCATAATATATGCAATTTCTTCCTTACAAAAAGGTATATACGCATCCAATTCAATTAAAATTTCTTTATTTTTGGGCATGCTTAAAAATTAACGTACTTTTTTCTGATTCCTTGCATTTCCCTCTGCCTTTTTTATTCCCTTTCGGGCATGCCTTGAAGCAAACCCATTTCTTCTAAATACATTTTCCTTTTTTTAAATTCTCCTTTTTTATTCTTCTTCGCTTCTTTGTCGTCGTTGTTGATTTAAATGTACATGGTATTCAAGAGGGCACTGTAATTTTTTGTAAATTTTCAAAACACCTACATTTTCTTACGTGCAATATGATTGACTGCAAATGAAAAATTAATAAAAGGAACCTAATATTCTTTGCATTTATTTGATTACATTCGAATTTTAAATTATGCAGATTTTGAAATTATTACGTTAACAAATATACTAATTTAGGTAAGTAGTTATTTTAATTTGACCTGCCTTGTCTCTGCAAAACTTTGCTTGTTTGGACTTATTTTTAAATCAAAGTGTTTGAAAGTATGTTTGAAAGTCCTGCAATTTACACCAAAGCATTATTTATTGTTCTGATTATTAATGTGGTTTTGGGTTTTATTTCTTATAACATTACCCTGAATTAATATTACAAGTTTGTTACAGGTGTGAATTTATACTGAATCGTCATAATCAGCCAGAATACAGAAATCAGAATCAGCCAGAATACAGAAATCATAATCAATAAGTTAATGTCAGAAATCAAAATAAAATGGAAGAAAAAAATATGTGAATTGAGTCTTTAAAAATGCCTTTTTTAGAGGGCAAAACACGTTTAGACTGGTTGAAATGTGGGAGTGTAGTGGAAGTATTGTAATCTGTGAATTGCCGAAAAGGAATTTCTATTCGTGTAAGAAAAAGATCAATGGAAATACACCGATATTCCGAACAAAAAATAAAATAAATAAGAACACAGTATAATGTAATCTAGGAAATTAATTTCAGTAAGTAAGCATACCATTTAAACAGTTTTGAAGATTGAAAAATTAACAGAATATTAACATTAGATTTGAGTTGAATGATTAATAAGATTCTAGTTGTTAGCAAGTTCTAAAAGTGATTGTTGGAATAATGAAACGTTACTAGTAGGTAGGTGTAACTTGATTGGTTGTTGGCAGTTATTGATCAGGTTACGGAGGCGTCAAAAGTGAAAAGAAAAGCGATCTGGTCCGTATGGTCGTCTGCCTATGTAGAACCAGCTCACCTCCCACCTTGATAAGCGACCTCTGGTGACGGCGATTCTACCGACATCTATAGTACATATAATGCAAACATTAATAGACAAGGCATAGATACCGAAATCGGTACAATTGATGAAACACAAATCCGCCACAGACTTTTATTCAAAAAGTAAATTGAAACTGAATACTTTTCATTTTGTTTTGATCAAAATATAATAACATTGTACTCGTACATTATGCAGTTTCATCAAGAATTTCTGTTTATAACTCTATTTTTATTAAATACAAAAATCTGGGTTATAAGCCCCGTTTTTTGTACTTGATCTGTAATATACATTGCCATATTCAACACTGAAGGCTGAAAATGAGGTAAATTAAGGTTGAAAATGGAATATATAAAATGTACTTCATTGTGTTGTCCAACTGATAAGAGAAATACATGGCATGTAGGAGACACTCAGATAAACACACAGCTTCTACACCAGCTATTATATGTTCTGTGATAGCTGAATGGTGCAATATGTCAGTAGGCCGCTATCTCCATCCGGGGTTGACGATGGAAATGACATGTTGAGAGGCAAGATTTGATCTTTAGCAGACCGTGAACGTAACACACAAAAGCAAAACGAAGATAAACAATCCTATACGTATCGTATGTTAAAAAATCCTTTTAGGTTCATCTTAACGCAAGGAGCTCTCGGGTTTATCTTACGTAATGCAAATATTGAAACCGTAAAAAATAAATTTAGCTAGCAAAGAAGCAATAAGATACGAATATAAGATTTACAAATAAATTAAATATTTATTGTTATTTTATTCTAGAATATACGCAACCAAGTTTTCCTAGGTATTATGGGTTTTGAGCTTCTGTGCCGTGTGTGGCGAATTCTTTCGTACCAATATTTCGACCGCCATTGGAGGGGTCTTCTTCAAGGCTGACGACTTTTGTGTCGCATTGATACAAAATCTGCCCTAAAGCCCAAAAGCTGGCCGTGAAAACCTAAAAAGTAATAGAAGTTTTCTTATTATATATTGCTCTATTTTTTTGAGCGATATTTGTAATTAGAATTATTTAATTATAATAAACACTTGTTTGGAGCATCTTAATGTACGGCTGTGAGACATGGTGCTTATCTGAAAGTGATACAAGAAGACTAGATGCCTTTGAGATGTGGTCGTACAGAAGAATTCTCGGAATTTCTTGGAGAGACCACGTCACGAACAATGAGGCTCTCAGAATAATCAAGGAAGATAGGCAACTAATAAGAACCATCTCAGAGAGGCGAACCCGATGGATTGATCACATCATGCGCCACGATGGTCTTCTTCACGATATTGTGGAGGGGATGGTTGAGGGTAGAAACTGTAGAGGGCGCCCTAGACGGGAGTATTTGCAGCAAGTATTCGAGGACATGAATTGTAGTGCTTATGCTGAGCTGAAAAGGGTTGCGGAGGACCGAGAGGAATGGAGATCGAGATGCAAGATTCTGTTGCTGCAAACCAATCCACCGGATTGATACTACGAAGAATAATAAATAAATAAAAATAGGATTTTTCCATCATTTCTACGATTGAATCCAAAATTAAATAATAAAACGATACTAAAATCTGTTTTTTTTTTCAAAATCCGTTACACACAACTTGTAGTCACCACAATATTTCAAACTCAGTTGTGCCAGTTATCATTTAACATACATTGTCCTAAGACATCTCTGCATCCAACGATTCACCTGGGAATGTATACGATTTTCGACATTCTTCAAAGTAACTTGAAGAAATCGATACGGTTACTGTAGTATCCGAGGTAAATTTTTGGTGATATATCAATCGGTATACTCGTTTGTATCGTATCTATCATAGCCTATTTCATTTTTAATCAATACAACTTAACGGTAAATTCATCTTGATCTCACCCTTTTGCAATAAATCATTGGTTAAAAGTTAAAATTAAAGGTTTATTTTTGATTGTTTGCGTAAAAAATTGTGTGTTATTTTTTAATTTATTTGCTATAGAATAAATAAACAGGCTGTTAAGGAATGAGCAAAAAGTGTTTACTGCCCCTAATCACGCGATCAAACGATTCTCATCTCACAATAACAGCAAATATTGACTTCGCGGCAGACATTACTTTTGTAGTGTATCTTTTTTTGTCGTTGGCTCAGCGAATAAAAAAAAACATCCGGAAAAAACCCCCGAATCGGGGAAAATAAAATACACGGAAAAGTTTTCCCGGGAATTCCCCGTGGTATGTTTCTAATACACAGCGCCGGCCGGTGTACTGCAACGTGAACCAGTGAGGTGGCTAATCCATATAAGGTGATGAAAAGTGCAAATTTACATGATACATATGTCATTATCTAAGCGTATAAACTATATAAGGTACTGACATCAGCACGTTGTAGCCCTTGCTAACTGGTACTGAAAACCTCGATAAACAATCTTTCGTCTCGTATTTTTGTCGCTTGCCATACCTTTATGTATGTGGCTACATTGGGGCTAGTTACATAGTTTTGGAAGTTCGGACAGCTGGGCAGTTAGTCCCTACCTTTGGGCGAAGTAAGGCTCGCGTTGCGGCCGCGCAGGCATGTCATACCGCGTGGTTGAAAGCTTATAATGTTTTTAGAGTAAATATAATCTGTGCTTCTAAATGAATGTCTTTGTCTGCTCATCCTGCCTCACGCGACGTAATAACTCCCCTCTTTTTGAGAGAGAAGGATGTTAGTAGTAAGAAATATATATTCGATAACGAGATCGTAAAAATATGTATAATGTATTATCGTTAAGGAGACAAACACATAAACTCTCTAAATCTATGTGAACTTATGCGTCAACTAACTGCATGTAATTCCCTTACCTATATAATTGACTTGTGAAATGTTGAAGAGATAGCTCATTGTTAAAAAAATACATGGATTGATACAAAACGAGTACACACTTAATATAAAATTATGTTTAATATAACTTTGTATTTTTAATTCTGTGAGATTTAGGTTATCTTTGACATTATATATTAAAACATTGAGGCGCTTGTTAAACTGCTTACTTTTGATTCACAACGATTACATGGTTCGACCTTCCCTGGAGACCATCTTCAATAATATCAATAATCTCAAAATCATTATTGAAAATGGTCTCCAAGGAGGCCGAAACATGTAATCGTTTAATATAAATATTATTCAAAATAAAATACTTTTAATTTATATATTTTTTAATTAAAATTAATTTTAAATTATAATTTTATTATTTGATTAAAATTAACTAAAATTTATAAGTTATAACTTTCCTAAACCTTATTTAAGACATTTGGAAGGTTTTATAAAATGATCAAAAGGCATATTTGTATATTTAGTGTTAATATTCGAATTCAAGAAACATTATAACATTGTTATTTATTTCAAATAACCTTAAAAATTGCATACAGAAAAATCGTACTTCTGGTTTTAGTATCGACCAAATTTGAAACCGTTACTAAAATTATTCTAAGTCGAATGTTTGCTTGATCACTAGTTATTTTATGGAGCGCAAATAATCATTGACAATGATTTAGAACAATTGTGAGCTTTTCAGGATGAATAAAACTCGAGAACTTAAATGTAAATTTACACACAATTGAAGATTATACAAATACAATTTTTTAGCAAACACCATCGTTTATTACATTTTCTTATCAATTGGGAAATAAATAGCAGCAAAAGTGGGGATTCAAACAACAAAACCTACCAAAATGTTCATTACTTTCAAAAAACTCCACTGTTTATTCTTTTCCGACTAATTTTTAAGAGAAATATCGTATAATAAATTGTTTATAATGAATTTGTACGTATTTTCAGTTATTTGCTGTACTTTTTCATATCTTACAGCTTTACACTACGTCTTGCAGATACGAGTAGAAACAGGATCAATCCCACACGTAAAGTGTGTTTTTACAGTGTTTCTGCTCGGTCATTGTTTGTTTCTGTTACGCCGCTTGTTGTTTGCAGAGTATTTGAAGTAGTTTAATTATGTGTTTCATCCGTCTTTGTCGCGTGAAGTTTTTCGAGCGCCTCGAAGCGGCGAGATTAGTTTTTGCGGTCGCGCTCAGAGATATTCTTCCCAGTACCAGGGACTCGACAACACAAGAACTCAAGAACACAACAATACTAACAGCCAGTGTCGGATTACGAGTACTCCATAAGTACATAAGATCTCGGAACATTTTAACTTCAAAAAGTCGTCGCGAATGCTGATAATCAAATTACAATATTATTTATATTATTACCATTCACTTTGAGATCAACTTTAATATGAAAAAGATAGACTTCTTCAGTTGCAATGTGCACAATCGTACTAAGGAAACGTAAACTTTCATAGTTAACAAAACTGCAGTCTTCCATCAAGTGAAACAATGCTTAATATGATTTATATTAAAACAAGGTATAAAATTATTATACATTTATTTTTAAAAAAGATGGTCTTTGTAGATATGACGGCTACGTTTTCAACAAACTATTTGTCTAATTACTCGTTAGATGTTTTCCCTTTATGAATTTTATATTGTAAAATGTGATGTGAGCACGTGTTTAGGACTGTGCAAAATACTACCGTATGAGTCTTGAAATTTCAGTGAATAGTCATAAACTTACTGCTGCAATGATTTTTAACAAGCCACATTATCTTCATTCTATCGAAGATTGAAAAATAAATGCATAAGAATAAATAAAAATTGATTGAATCGTTATAATAAAAAATTATCTACTTTTAATTTACAACAAAAGCAACATCTTTTAAAATACGAATGTATCAATAATGTAAATACGTCAAGATTTCTCATCTGGTGAGATGGAAGAATTGGTCTCGATCAACCGCGTTGTGTATAGAATAGAACTGAAAGGCATAGTTTGTTGTTTGAATTCTAGTGTCTGGCGTTTATTTTTTTCAAAATTTTTTTAAATAAATATCATAAGATATGATATTTGAGTGTCAATTCATTAAAAAAATACATTTTTTTAAATTGAGTCAAATTAACATCAATGCATGATTTTTAAGTATAGTAGAAGTTTCTTCCTAAAAATTGTATCAAATGTAGGAATGTGCCTTCAAGGAAAACTTATATCTGAGATCTTAAAATCACAGTCATGGAATAAAAGCAAGCTCTTCGTAATACGTTAAGTCTTAAAGGTTTTTTTCTACTGCGAGGCATTCTTCGTCGTTGATTCTTGAACTGAATAACATAAAAAATGTCACATAGTATTTAATAAAGTTTTTTTTAAATGGTCATTATGAGAAAATTAATGCTGTTTTTGACACATTTTATAATTCAAAATAGGGGGCCTCAAAAATGCGAGCTAGGCCTCCAAAGTCCTTAATCCGCTACTGCGAGCATCACAACAAAAAGTGTCGGTTCATTCCACTTTGCCACCAAGACATTCAAGATCCCTGTTTTACAAGTTGAAGCGACGAATTGCCAACTGGAAGACTAAAGGTTGGGAAGAATATACGGCAAGTCAAGAGTCGAGTATAAGAAGAATAGTTAATTAAGAAAACAACTTTGGAAAGCGTTGGATTAAGCTCCAGGAATTTTTAATGATTAGTACTTTGAAGAAGTATGTAGACTGAAGAATTAAAAATATATATCCTCACCTTTTAAAGCACAACGTTAATATTTATTGCGCGGAAAAAATCTGCTGAAAATTTTAAGCTCTGTGTTGTGCAAATCTAACGGACCAAATGTCAAATCAAATTAACCATTAAAGACAGTAAGATCAGAAAATTACCGGTTTGTTATACCAAAAAAGTTAAAATAAAACACGAGTACTTTGGTTATCTAAAATAAAGTCATAAATATTGTACGTTGATTAAATTTTAATTTATATAAAAACATCTTTTAAATTTTAAACTCATGCGGGAGGCCTAGTTCAACAGTGGACGGACACAGGCTGATGATGATGATGATCTTCTAAATAAAAAAAAATAGTCATTCATCAATACTATCAAAGTAATATGGAAGAAGAAATGAATATGCTTATTGTAAGTAGATGAACGAAACCAGCAAAGAAAGTGCTGATTATCTTAAAGTTAATCAAATATGCCGTGTATTCAACAGTCTTTCAGGAAGATACCATTTCAGCACTTGAAAATTTAGTACAAGTATAGTCTTAATTTAATAAATTTCACAAGAATTTACTTTTATTTAATATTTTAGATGAGTACTTGGTTGAGAAGAGTACGGAGAAAACAAGGAAATACAGACTCTACGCTCTGGAAAATAATGATATTATCTAATTAGAAGTATACTGAGTAGAGTTAATTAAAACGTGAATAGAAATGTACAGTGAAGAAAATCTCTCATGCCTATCATGATACCAAAAAACTACCATAAAATAAAATAGGAAAAATATATTGAGAACATTCTTAAGCAGTAGAGTCTTAAAAAATCTAATTTAAACAAATACATTAGTTTTTAATCTACGTGTGTATTATTATATTAATGTGAAATGGATTTTGCATATTATATTATAATTAAAAAGCTAGAAAACATCTAATGCTTTGTAAAAAAGAGCGGCTCCCTTTTTTTAATGTCATACTTACGTCAAACCACCAATCCTTGGAATACGGACGAAAGGTTGATTCACTTAGTATTTTATTACTTTTATTTTACCACCAAAATTTTCTAAAAAGCTATAAAATGCTTTTCTGAACCAAAAGTGCTGTCTTACAAATGTTTATCTATACATATTATCTAAATAAATAAAAATGAATATTCATGTTTGCTTGTTTGTCACTTGTTGATATAATTTAGGAATTAATTTTAATTAAAAAAATAATAAGTTAAAAATATTTAGTTTTGATTCACAATTTATTTTAACGATTGCATGTTTCGGCCTTCCTGAAGACCATCTTCAATAATGAAAAAATGAAAACAGGCATTGGCTTATATAGGTATGGACAGTTAGTTAGTTCCTACACTCATATTTACAGGTTGTATATGTGTTAATTTAAATTGTGAATCAAAACTAAATATTTTTAATTTATTAATTTTTTTAATTAAAATTAATTCCAAAATTATAATTATGCAGTTTCACCAAGTATTGTCAGTTGATAACCTTACACTTATAGATATCTTTATATTACATAATCACAATATATATATATACACGAGTATATATAATTGTATCGGAAACAACAGGGTCAGATTGAGGGTCGAAAATCTGTCATTTGTAGATTAAAGTTATCCTAATTACGCAAGTAATTTAAAGAATCAACTCGATGTACTCGTACATACTTTATCTTATGGTAAGGGACGGCGATCTTTTATTTTAATGTATTTAAATTATTAATAATTGAACGATAATAAAAACATATGATTAATAATTATTAATATAATATTTTTTTATTACAGCATTATTAGTTGAGTTGTCAATTCAAGACCCATTTGGTCCTATTTATAAATATTTTATTCATAATTATACCATTAAATAAACAATATGTAACATGTAATGACGGACGCAACATCATTTTCATCCAGCGATGGCTTAGGGAACAGTTAAGTCATTTAGACACAGCAAGAATGATGGTGTTTTTGAATATTTAATCCTGTTCCAGAAACCAGCATTACGATAGCGCAATAATACTGCAAATTAATGGATTAAAAATCAAACTATTCCTTTCCTATCCTGAGGAACACTGTGTACAATGCCCTTGTTTTAAATAACTGTATTAATAATAAAAAAATATATTTGAATTATTCACATCGCAGGCTGCACATCAGATCATCTCTATTCAATACCACTTTACGTACAGCGCTAAGCTTCGATGAAGAGCGAGGTTTTTTCAGGCGCGGGGCGAGGGTCGCTTCAGGAGCCGCGCCGCCTGGTAACAAGCTCGCGGGGCTGAGCCCGGATCAGCGCGGAATGGAATATGCATATTTGCTCGCATCCCCAAGCCAAGGATGGAAAGCTCCGTACTGACATGGGTCCATGTATTATATATGAGAGCTTTTTATATAATATAAACACTTCAGCGGAAAATTCCAACATGGGTGTAAAATCCATCAAGATGGCTTTATGTTATAAGTATCAAAGATTGTTTACTAACAATTTGTATTAAAATTGCATTATAACATACCCGTCATAGCAGTTCATTTAAAAATCTAATTATTTGACTATGTATAATTTTTTCATCATAATTGTTTTAAAGTTTTTTCACTCTTTGTATCAGTAGCACTGTTTGTTGAATGTTGATATATTTTTTTAATTTTTTACAGTATTATAAAGTTATAGAATATTTTGAAAAATCTTTTCTTTCCTTTAAAATATAAAAAAGCGTTGTCACTGCTTAGAACTGGTAAAAAAATAGTTCATTTTAAATGAATGAAGCGAAATAATAAAAAATAAACGTTATTTATTTGGGTGCATTTTTCATCTCTGATTTAGAGCATTATTGTCAATAAAAGCCAATGTCAGAAACGGTGTTTCGTCGTGCAACGCGTCAAGTTATAAAAAATAATTTAAATTAAAAATATATAATTAGACTTAAATAAAATTGTTTTACAGAAAATTCACATTTAAAACAGAATCATACGCTACACAAAAAAAAAATGATATGAATATTCCACTAAGTTATGTTGCATTATCTTTTATAAAAAAAGATTTTAATTCAAAACCTCGAAATTTTATTTTTGATATTACCTTGATATCAGCTCAATATAGTTCTTACAGGCTGGTGCCAAAATCCTTGATGTACAATCTTTCGCCTTATATTTTTGTTCGCCCATCAAACAACAACACGTCATTGTCTACCTCGAGCAGACCGAAAATTTGACAATCTTTTAATTAAATATATGTCAATGTGCTTCTGAAAAAATCTTTGTGTTATTCATCTGCTCCTCATTCCTGATTACGGCCCCGGTGACGTCGTCACTTTTTATCTTAGTAAAGGGGATTTTAAGCTTAATTAAAATATTGCTTGCATTTTTTACTGCTAATAAATATATATTTTTCTCATAATATAATCGTAAACAACAAATCTATTATTTGATTTTATTAATTAAACAAATTATATAAATATTTAAAAAAAAAAAGTTTGTAGGAATTAAAAATAAAAGCTTTGTATGAAATATGGGGTGTGTCACATTATAAGCAAAATTCATTTTATAAATTGATTATTCTATGTGTTTCAAGACGTTTTTAGTCTAACCGAAATATTTGCGGCAAGATTGCACAAAGCCCTGTGTCTAATAAGATTCATAGGAAGCTACCGCGTGCACCAGCAGGATTGCTCTGAATAAGGGACCAAGGTGTTTATCAGCTTACGCCATGTAATTTACGAGCTTCAGACTTGAAAGCTCTCCTGAACATCAAACTAATATTTCGATCCAATGATAAATCAGATGTATGAAACTTTATTTTCCTGCGTACGTATAGAATAGAAAATATCTTAGTAACAAATTCTTAGAGACTAATATTAATTAATATGAGAATTTGTATCATAAAATGGAGAATAAGTTGCATTGGAGTGCGTTAAGCGTCTTTCCGACGCTTTTTGCTCGTAAGCTATTCGTAATATTAAGCGAAAAATACAGTTGTATACATCGACAGTTACACAATTTTTCAAACTGAATATACTAATAACTTTCAGCTGAAACTTTCCATCCAACAACTATTATATTTATCAGTTCAAAATTAATACTTACAAAACTTTTATTAAATTTGGATCCAGAATTAATTACTCAAGCTTTACAATGACATTATTTCGTACACAACGCTTTTAAAAAATGTTTGGAAATAACTGTAAGTTTAATTGCCCTGCCATAAACATTAAAAACAAATATTTTATTCTGAATGCTTAATCACGCGTCATTCTAAAAGGTTTTTCATATTTGAACTTACATTAAATGAATTTGTATTATATAACTTATAGTTCTTACTCGTATTTTATTTTAATTGCTGTTTAACTTTATACACAGTTTTTGCTTAAAAAATCTAATATTTAATTATTAATGCTCATCAAACAACAGAAAACTTTTTATTTAGTATATTTTTCAAATCAATAAATCAGAAAAAAGAAACGATTAATGTGGATTGCGATGCGTTCAAGATTCTCCAAAATATTTACTACAACCACACAAGGAATAGTTTAACTTAGAGTCTGATATTATTCCTCAATTAGCGAAAATCAAATATCAATTAATAATTAATTTAATTTAATTTAGAAAAAGAATCACAATTATTTTATTAATAATAAGTTATGTACAGTGATATTTATATATTTTTATCTAAAAATACTATCAACACTTAAAATATTAACTTTTAAGTGAAACCTACGCTACATAATCAACCGTAGACGTTTATGTACAGATAAAATATAAAGTACGTTTATTAAAATGTATGACGAATTAAATCAATCTAGTTTATACTACGTTACTATAGTGACTGCCTCAATAATGCACAATTCGCGAACAGAGAGCTATATATATATAAAGTCTAATGACTTTAGTTGACCAATTCGCCACATGTACATTTGGGCTTTTTCTTAAGTGACAAGCAATCATACAATCATCCAAAAAATTATATTTTTATGCAGTATGGCAAAAATTTTCTGTCTGTATTTAGTTCATAAAATACATGTTTGTATGTTTGCCAAAACCCGATGTGCTTGTTGGTTATGAGTTAGTTCTAGGAGGATCAGAAAACAAAGTTCTGACGGACAGTGGCCACGCTACTTTGCTGACATGTGCATCTGAAAGTTTTGAGTATGATGAATAGAGCACCAGTCAAAAACTAAAACTATTAGTATTCATACGCTACTTGTACATCATACTACGCTTAGTCCCAATAGAATTTACGTTCATATATATTTTTATGCTTTTTAAACCAGAAACTGACAATGTTATATACGAATCACGATTAATTTTTAATCAAATAAGTCCCGGATCTTTGAAGACGCCTTGTTAGTTTTTATCCCAAAGTGTTGTAGGACCCTGGCGACTTTCCCTGTTGTAACTTGCGTGTATGACAGAAAGGCTTTGGGTTTCCCTGTCTCCATGTCATTGGTTTCTCCCTGTACCATGTTTCACATGTACACAGCTCAATCATAAATAAATAATCAATCCTGAAGAAGTTCCCTGCAATGGCGGTTAAACCCAAAAGCCATAATATCAAATCTGGCTGTGAAAACCTAGGAAGTTATTTGCTTGAAACCTACTTTCAGAGATTTAAAATATAATAACTTTTATATAAGCCCGGTTCTAGTTCAAAAGATTTATTAAATGTTTTTAATTAAATAGTCGGAGACCATATTTAAAAAAAAAATGAACATCTAAATTATTGTAGTCAATCAATAATTATTCTAATTGAAATTAATAATCTCTATAACTTATAAATAATCATCATAATTAGAAAAGCTATTTTTCTTGAAAGGCATATATTTTTGTAAAGTAATATAACCCAGTAATTAAATTTAAATATACAATTATACCTCAAATTTTATACGCATCAGTTCATTAAAAAAATATCGGCAGAGGCGGGATGCGAACCATGAGCCTTGTAACCAACCTTTGCTCTTGTTCATTACCCTAGTCCACTCGACTGTCTCATGCCTAATATAACCAACTTTTCATACTCACATGCATGTGTATTTTTAATACATTTCTTATGTACACAACTTTAGTAAAGCAAAATCTTAGCTCATAATCGATTACTTGCAAATCTGGGCACATTGTGTGTTGAACAACAATCATCGTGTCTATGTTTACTTTGCAGTCAATGCAATTATAAACTTTGTCTCTCGTCTTATTTCGCAAGCAATCTCCTCCGCACCTGTTCTCTCGCCCTCTGTAGTTTCCTCCCCATCAATTCAGCCATCACGGTGCAATTTGCATTCCAAGCTTAGCGGCATTAGCCAACTCTGGGTCTGTACCACATGGAGGAGAGCGGTGATGCGGGAGCGAGGGATACATCAGAGGAAAATCAAAACACTAAACGGAATACATTGAACAATGTGATTGCGTAGACCACAGTGTTGAGACGACAACAAATAATACGTAATAATGCAGTACAATATATTTCCATACAAAATACGGACAAAAAAAACGCTTTAAAGCGGATTGTGTTTGTGTTACTATGGCTTTTTTATAATTTGAACCAGTTTGCAATTTTTTAATTTTTTTCAGCGGAAATGTGTTGTGAATTACAAATTTTAATAATACACAAGTGCAATATGCATTTCAAAATCACAGTATATTTATGAACTGGCTGCAAATGCATTTTTTAAGTCTCTAATAACTACGAAGCATCTTTTAAGCTCAATATTTTATTAAATCCACATATCCACAGCAAACTTATATATTGAATACACGCTTCGTTATTAATACATTGTTTCGTTAAATTAAAAAACATGCTATTGTGACCCAAACTAATTTCAAGCACAGTGCAAAACTCATTGATAATTATCATCGCCCTTCCTTGTTATAAAATATAATTTGCCTTCTTTTACTTTGAGATATGGGCCACGTTTTAGAAAAACAAACTGTTGATATTAAGTCTTCCCATCATATCCGTTCAATATCTAGAGCGTATAGTCACCACAAATTTCAACTACTCAGTTCTGCTAGATTCTACTGCGCATACATCTTCCCCATATATATCTGCACGCGAAAGTCCTCCTGGAGATAAGATATGAATCCTAACGACTTCCGGAGTAGAAACTCAAGGACTTGGAAGGTAAAACCGCTCTAGTATCGGAACTATATTTTGTTTTTTTTATCTGTAACTTTATTAGGTCCGAATGCTTAGCTCAAAGCTCCCAAGACCAAGACTATTTTTTCCCGATGGTAACATAATCATACAGCGATTTTTTTCTCGGAAAAACATTTTTCAACCGGAAAACAGTTACAATGGTTACCATTAATGTTGATGTCCAATAAGTGGGATATATGTAGATCATGTATTCTATAAATGAAGTTATTTCAGTGTACACTTAAATAATAATCTGCAATAAACACGGCTTAATACATTGTACGCACTGTACAAAATACACGAAAGCAACGTTCGAACGCCCCTTGCGCTGTTACAAGCAATGGCACCTTCTGCGGTGTCCGGATTGCCTGTATTCAGGGGAGCCGACGCCTTGCAGTTGGCTGCGGAGTTTAACTCAGGCGGGGAGGCTCTAGAGCCGGGGCACTTGGTCGTCTTCACGGTGTGAAGGTGCCAAAGGCTGTACTTAGAGATATTAAATTTCGTTACCGGTTCCGGCGACGACTCGATTCACTTCCTTCAGCCGGCGATGATTTAGCACCTGGCAAAGTAGATTACGGTACGGGAGATACTCGATGACTGCTTAACGTTTTTATGTTTAAATTAAAATTGAGATAATGGTCGACTGAATATTATTGGAATGACTTTTGTTTAAATAATAATAATAAATAAATAACTTTTGGTTAAACCGTGAGCCTCGAGTTGAGGCCTGAAAAAGTCCAGGAATTTCAGGCATCAGGCTAATTATACGATCTCTATTAAAAAATTCGATAGCAGATTTGTTCTAGACATGTTAAAGATATGGAAAGAAACAAATAATGAGATAATTTATATGATTTTGAATTAAAAGCCAACAGCTAGTAAAAAGACAAAAGCAGACTTTCCGCAGGAGAGCACAAACTACAGAACTTTGTGAAAAACGACGCAAAAATAAACTTTAGGATGCTTCAGGATACGTAGCTAGTTGAGAATGAAATGACTCCATTATTAAACTTTTGACATACATCATGTGTTGTTGAAAATAGAGAAGAAATGATAATTATTGGTAAACAGCATAATTATAATTTCAAGATAATTTTAATTAAAAACAAATTTTACATATTTTTTTCTTAATTTTTCATGTATTCATCATTTTAAAATTAAAACACAAAAGATAATGCATTCCAGGAAATGTATTAACAGTCGTGAAAAGCTGCTATAGTGTAGACATAAACATTTTAAAATAAGATGGGTGATTAACCTGACGTACCACTATAAATCTTAAGTTTTAAATTAAACAATATTTATTCAAAAATGTAAAATGTAAAATGTCACATTCCAACCTTTTTATTCGCAGCAAAAAACATATCTACGTAAACGTGTCAATTTTGCATTATGTAAAAAAACGTATTCTCGCAAATAATACACGCCGGTATGACAATGAGTATAAAAGAAAAACTTGTTATAAAAGATTTGCAAACACGTACGGTCCCCTTTTCCGGACAGAAAAAATACATTAGATATTCCGTTTACTTGTTTGCGAAAGTTAGCAGAAAAGTAAAGCTCGTAAGCTGGGGCCCGAGTTCTGAAAAAAGCACCTTGCCTGAACATCACGGATGGTCGTATTCAAACATTAGCCATGCATTTTTCATCCCTCTGGTCGGGTGGGGTGGAGGTGATGCATCTACCAAACCAGCCCTGAATAAACCTTAAACACGTGCGCCGGATGATGGGCGTTCTGTGCGGTAGGGTACGAGTAGAAAGCTGAATTTTTATTAATCATGTTTAAAATGCGTTGTTGTGTTCTCAAAGTAATGATTATACAACGAATGTATTTTACTTATTCATCTTTGCGTTTGTGAATCTTTTTATATTGTGCAATGCTTTAAAAAGAATGACTAACTCCATTTTAATAAAACTATTAATATGGAACATCTATGAATGAGATGCCTATAATTTCTTATATCATAATAATAATTTATAAAGAGGTCTGAGAACAAATACCTGTGTCTTATTCAGTCTTATAGTATATTAAATTTAAGAACATCTTTCAAATTTGTGAGGAATGATAGGGTTGAAAAACGGATATGTTTCCGTCAATTCAACAATCAGAAAAGAGGCAAAATAATTAGGGCTGTTATTTGTTGAAATCATATGCCGCAAGACAGCATAAAATACATTTTTTTTTAAGATTCGAGACTTTAATGAATGATACATGCTGCACGAGTACTTGGCAAAGCTATTCGATATAGAAGTCACCTTAGACGAAACTAAAAACTATTTTTGCAAAAGAAATACTATATTTTTATGCTCGAAAAAATTCATAAAAAATTTCTCCGACGTCTTTATTTTTATATTTACGGTAACTATACATTCAATTCATTTAATTCCGAACATTACCCAACTCTTTTTCTTCTAGGGATGCTTTCTTTCCATTCGCTAGAGTCCCGGAGGAAAATTGCTGCACTCAAACATTCATTCCTTCTTCTTCGCAGTTCAATTCACAACCCTGGGATTCTTGAATGTTTTAACTTCTATGTTCCAGATAGGTACACCCGTGCTCGTAGCCATCCATTGTTTTTGATCCCAGTCGAGGCTTGTGGAGCTTCAAGCACTCAATTTGGTTCAACGGCAATGTCGCTCCTAAATGGCCTACCAGCATACCTCGATCCTTTTCTTACATCCTTTTCCTCTTTTGTCGATGGTATTGTTCTCCTTGATCTCTGTGATCTTTGACACGTGTCACCTTCTAATTCTTTTTTGTAATTTTTATTTTTATTTTTTTTCTCTATTTTTTTGTATAGTTATGGATACTTATTTTTCTAAATATTTGTAAAATTGGAATTTCGATTCTGTAAAATAAATAAATAAAAAATAAATAAATAAATACGCACATACAATTCTACATCAAATTTTTACGCATCAATTCGTTAAGAAAAAATATCAGCAAACGCGGGATTTGAACCTCGAGCGTCGCACCTTTGGTCTATCCTACACACCGCGCTGTCCAGACGACCGTACTCTGCCTGGGCAGATACGCGAAACTTGATGTTTATATATTTATTGTATAACATTTATTCACAAGCTTTCTAAATTATGAGTAGAATTGTATGTGTGCATTTAATTACTAATAATATTGAAAAATAGTCAATGATCTATAAAAAAAGATTAGAATATTGAAAAATTTTCTAATAAAAACTAAAATCCAAAACAAATACAATTCATATTTTTTTAATATCCGTTTATAACGTAATTTACAAATATGTTTTTATATATAATATTTTGAAAATTAATTTTGTTATTCAGAAAATCTGTCTTATGCTCGTTATATGTACTCTTGGTAGTATAGTGTATGGAGAAGGTAATAGGATTTGTGCACGCCTACATTTGCTCCGGCGTGCAGCAGTTAACGCATTGTGATTTTCATAATAATATTAACGTGAGGGCTTGGTTTTCTGGGGTGACGACATCCCAGTGCTGCTGTACGATCAAGTTGAATGTAATAAAGGGCTTAGTCAACATATATGTACGACTATTATGATTCCGCATTAAAACATCTTCTCTGAACTAACTCAATTTTCTTCTTTAAATATCATAATTCATTTTCGCTAAATACGTCTAGTTGTTTAAGTTAAGCGTCATACTTATCTGACAACTAACCAAATTAGGTGCTTTACTAAATATGTTATTTTTTTTTTAGTAAACAAGGCAATGATATCCTTCAGTTTAACAAATACAAAGTTTCCTTCTCGTAGAGGAAACTTGGGTTAAGTCAGTTTGTAAGACCAAATAGTCCGTGCATCAAGAGCACCGGGTTAATAACTTGATTTTCTAAAAAATACAACTACTAAAAATCCAAATATTTTTTGGGTTGTATGAGGGGCTATTTATCGAGTATATTTATATAAAGTAAGTGCTTGCTTCAACAAGCGTAGATGATTTGGAATAAATGTAAAGTTAAGACGATTGTCATAGCTGTTTGATGGTAATTTAAAACCACTATTGTCGTCATCGAAGGATCTGATATGAAAATAAATAAGTAGTTTATTTATGCTTCTCTTAAAATGTGATGCTATTCTTTCTTGTAGTTTTTTTAGGCTGTATTTTTATCATTTATATAGCAGATATGGCATTAAAGTGTTTTCGCAATAATAATAATAATGCTCTAGGGTGGTTTCAGGACAACAGCGCAACGCCACGGCCGACGACCAAACCATTCAAACAGATGGCCCCGCTGAATTTCCGGTTCCGCATTGAAACAGCCTTTTACATAACCTACGTGAGTATTCGTGAGAATTAACTATTATGATCATGCTGAATGCATTTCATTATACTCACGTATTTTTAAAAGAGAAAATATAAAGTTGTTGATACTTTATTACATTCATCATAATTTATCTTACATTGTAAAGCCACATTTTTTAGTGAATTTCATGAAATGTCTATTAAAGTATTGGTAAAAAAAAATCTGTGCATATTCAATGTTCATAATCATCACCATATAATGTATTTCTAATGAATCCGATCCAAAAATATAATTCATTTAATTGACCTATTTTTTATGTAAACGCATACAGGAGAATACTGACAGATGGTGATAGTGATTCGGAAATTTTCATCTGTGGATTCTATGATGCTTACCAATCTGCATATGGATTAGCGCTGCATATGGAGTGTTGATCCGCCAACGTCTTAGACTACATCCCGAAGTTCACGCATCATCCTTATTATTTTAGGAATTTACTATGAATGGGTGGTCTTCACGGGCGTCTTTCGTCTAACACCAATATTAATTAAGAGGCTTTGCCGGGTATTTTAGGAGGGATCAAATTCACAACAACCGGGGGTGTTTTGGAGCTCAGAAATCGATTAATTTTTTTTTATCTCCGTCGGGGATGGTACCTACGACTTTCGACATGCAAAGCAAACGTTTTAACCACTGAGCTATACCCGCCTGCTATATATCACCAATATGAAATATTTTTGAAGTATGCATTAAAATAATTAATAGCATTAAAAGTACTAAATATTAGGCTACTTACAGATTACTTAGGAAACAACAATGTGTACATAAAATATGTTTGTGAGTTTTTAATGGTTAATTGAAGCAAAGCCGATTAAATTGTGTTCTCGTTCGGCTGAAGGGTAGTACAACCAGATAAAAAATAATATCACAGTCACTTAGGAAACTAATTATTATTATCATTTTGTTAAACTATATACTCGTATATTGATAACGATAAAACTATACATTAATAAATTACGATTCGTGAAAGTTCTACAAACATTGTATTTTTTTAATTCTAAAATGTTTAACAATTCTCTTAGTACTCAATATATTTTTCTTGGAAAGTAATAATATGCCTTGGATTTTCTAGAAAAATTTCTATCTTATCAAGTCACTGAGTTATTGTCCTGAAGACTTTTATAAGCCAAAGTATATACTCGCAGAGGCCCACGTATATAGAAAATTTGAAACAAAGCAAAGATAATGGTAACATATTTTAGAACTGTGTAGCAGAAATTTTCAACAAGCATACTCTAGCTATACAGCGGATGTTGAAAGAATTAGTTTAAAATATATGCTCTTATTTCTAAGTGGATAATGAAATATAATAATCTGGTTGTCTGTGCAAAAGTGACGTGATTGTATCATATTTGACGTTTCCTTTTATTCCACTTAAATAAATGTGGAATATTAAAAGCCTGGAAACGATTACCCTTAATCAACCACCGCGAGCTCCGCTATACCATCTACCATTATTCTAACTTGCCTTACAATTCCTAGTTCCTTCTCCACTTCACTTAATTTAACTACCTACTTTGGAATATATCCTCGACTATAGACGGTAAAGCATGTTAAAGGTATAGGCGTTGCCTATTCATTCAGCGAACGAAAACCAGTAGTTCAGAGAAACAAAAAGTATGCTTAAGACATACCTTAATAAAGTAATAGTTGTTGAAATGAAAAACCGTGAAATATATTTTTGGATGTAATTCTGAGAGTTTTGTAGGTTTTTCTTCATTTTTTTGTACGTATTTCAAAAAAAACTTTGAATCTCTATACAGAATATCCTTTGATTAATATAATTTTAGCAAATTTACTTACAAATCTAGAGTTGCGAGATGATTATTGGCACTGAGCGTCATTTACCTGAAAAATAAATTACAAAAAGTTTAATAAACATTTAATATAAAATATTTAATTAAACTTTATAAATGCTATACTAATCAAGCTGGTACTTAGGTTTTTTAATATCTATATAATCAGTTACATTATGAGTTATATTTTAAGATGAAAGAAATCTTTACATCGGCTGATAAAATAAATTAAATATTTTTTGGTTTAATTTCCATCATTTTATTTTTGATGACAAGTACCCACTTGAAAATATATTTTTTAATAAAATGTACATACTAAAAATGACACCGCTTTTGTAGGTCTCATTTCCATAGGCACAATTTGAAAAACCGTGACAGATATTTTACATATATAAGCAAAAACAAATCCTTTTAAATAAGCCCACGAAAATGAAGACATTGGAGACTTTAATATAAGATTGAGACTATCATTGGTTTATTAGATTGAGATTCGTATAAAAAAACATAAATATCCTCAAATCTTTAATCTCCTTAAAATTCTCCTCATTAATAAAATACTCGATGTACAGCTGTTTTCCATATCCCTTTTTGGGTTTTTCCCCAATAATATTAAAAGACAGAACTATGTGGTGGCAATTTTTGCAACTAAATGCTTTATAAAAATCGACTTGAATTAAATTTATCAAATTACTTGTAAATTCAGCAATCAAAGTATTACTTTTGTTTAGTGCTGTTTTTTCAATACAAATATACGCACTTACAAAAAAATACGAAAAGTTTTTCATCTCTTTCAGCGTGCTTCTATTTGTTACGGATAGATACTCGTGTAGCCCGGTATGCATGATTTACCTAGTTCTTGGTCTCGGCAGACATAACTCGGCTAAACTCACGCCATTTGATACTGAACCGATTACTTTTCTGGACGGGCGGACTTCAGTTAATAGAAAAGACCAAAATTATCTGCGAAATAAAAATAAACGAAGCGGAACTCAATATTAGCTGATTTATTTGATAATTGTTGGTTATATCGTTAAGAGCGACCATTAGCTTGATAATATCTCTTCACGGTATTCGATTCCAATACAGTGGCGCATATTGTCAAAAGAAATTAACATGGTACCAAAATTAATCGATATTTATTAGAATTTGTAATGTTTCATGAGCATTTTTCAAATAACTAGTATGTTATATCTTCTTTCGACGATTTTAAGTATTTTTGTTATAAAAACTTAGATTCGAATAAATAAAAAATATCTAGTAAAGACACTCATCAGATATCATGCTCAATTTTCTTAATTGTGTAGGATTTTATTTTTTTAAAGATTAGTCTTTGTTTACCATTACTACTCTCCAGGTGGAGCATACTATGTAATCAGAAAAAAATATACATTATTTATTTTAGTTGAATTAGCAAAAAAATGCTTGTAAGGCAAGAATATTTAAGTATTTTTAAAATAAGTAACCTATAGTACGAGGATCATATAATTTTCATGTTTATTCAAATATGAAAATTTTTAAGAATATGATTTGAGAAATAAAATGAATTTAGAACTTATGTTAGGTTTATTATAATAAAGTATGCTTAGGTCAGATGTGTCAATAAAATCTAAGTTAGTAAAACGTGTATAAAATATGACCAATTTTACTATAATATTTATTCAGGCCGATACATGCATTACCTTTTAAAATCAAATTCTATAAATTCGTATCAAATGCGGTACTAAATAAATAAGATATTAAATTAGTTAAAATTCTGACAAGGAAAAATACACGCCATTTTCCAAGTGATAATTCGTGATGGTTATAGAAAAGATAAAAAATAACTAATATGGATGAAAAAAGTTTTTTTTTCACTGGATTAAAAGATATTTATATATTTACTAGTTTATATTTACAAATACTTATATTTTTTATACGTCAATATTTATATAGTTGGATTGAACCACTTCTCGAGACCAAATAACTAGGTTTCGATTGCATCTACTGATTCTAAAATAATAATTCACAGATCACATAAAATGTGCCTCGGATACTACAGCAGCCGTCTTTTTAAGTACCCAGACTCCCACCTAGAGGTTCTCGGGACATATATAATTACGGTCATGTATGTCCGCTGCATAGATGCTGTGGTACATGTTACTGACAATGGTAGCTTTCAATCTGAGTAACTTTAATTTGTAATGTTCAGCAGATATGGCGAATCAAGGAAGAAGATATATCTGGAAAAAGAAGATATCTGGAACTGTATAATATATATTATTTTAAATCAACACTTTTTACATCGCAAGTGATGGTGCGCTACTGATTTAGGGCTATATTCACAGTTAAGCTTCGCAGAGCATGTCTGTTGAGTATAGGCATTATTAATAAGCTTTGAGCTTATTTGATAAATTAATACCGGGAAATTCTTGACAAAGCTAATAACTGCACATAACACCACGACAAAACACTATATTATTCAGAGAAAAAAAATACCATTAATACACCAGATGCCTCTCATACAGTTGGTAATTAATGAATTGAAAATTAAAAAAAAGGGAATGTATTAAATAAAATACCATATAATTTTTGTTAACAAGGTTATTATTTTAAATAGACAACTAATTTCATTGGCAGTCTTATATTCAATTAATGGGCAATAATTAATTATTAAACGGTAAGTAATTAATTCCTTGAAAAGGTAAGAAAAAATAATTTTTTTTGGACAGGAGAAAAATAATAAATTGGCAGGAAATAGTTAATGAAAGTTAATTAATAATAGCTTAGGTTAGGTTAGGTTAGGTTAGGTTTCCATTTTATGGGATTATTCATTCATTTTACATTAGTTTTTACCAATAATGAATATATTACTCTACAGTGAACACTACACACTATACAGTGAATACTGTAATTTTGTAGTAGACTGTCGATTATGATTTTTTTACTGGCAATTGATTTAATTTACTTCCAGAACCTTGAATTAGTTACTAAGCAATGACATAGAGGTCTTTTTTATCTTTTCATATGATATAAAAATACCTTTGAAAGAAAATGTACATTCTTAGATGAATCTTCGGGTGTAGACATGTCTTGGTAAAGGTATGAGTAATGGCAACTGACGAATCTATGACGTAAGCGGATAAACACTCCACATGTAGCTCTTATTCATATGTAGAATAGTAAGCATCATAGAATCCACAGACGAAATTGTACAATCATTATCATCATCTGTTGGTATTCTTAAATAAAAGATTATCAATTGAATTATTTTACATAAATATAAAAAATAAATGAAAATACTAACCGGAGATCAACTATACTATTTACATGTTCATCATAATATTAAAATCGTAATATTCTTAGTAAAATGCAGAGCAATCAAATTTTAAATTTTTATTTAAATATTTCAACTAAAAACAAAAACGCTTTTAAAAAAAAACAAAATACTTAATTTACTGCTTGTTAAATAAGATTTTACTGAATTTCGTATATAAACATTTCTACGTAATGTTTAATGTATTGAATCTATAAGTTTTCTGAAGGTAATCATTTTATTTTCACACGAATGGCTTATTTTCGATTTACTAATGTTCCAAGAAATAAGTGTTACGTTTAATGTATTAATTATTTATTCATATTTTATGAATCATTTCTTTTACAAGCAATTTTGGTATAAGCAAAAAAAAAAAATACATATTTTGTTCAGTTTATATATTAATATTTTATAAATAAAAAGCTTTAATTTTCTAGCAAAATTTTGTGTAAATGTTTACCTTGTATTCTCGTGAAAAAAAAAACATTTTGTGTAAACAAAAAAATGTATAAATATTATTCAATATGCTTACATAATAATTTCATGAATAATTTAACATAAATAGCCGGCGGGTAAACAAAAATAAATTATAAATATTTATTTATTTATTTACCTTGTTTTCACATGGATCACGTAACAAAAGAAAAAGTATTAAACATATTACATGTAGAAAATAAAACCGTTAAATTAAATAATTTAGAATACTTAGAAATTTATAAAGCCATTAATAAGAAAGAAGATATAATTAATAACCAACTAAATACCTTAAGTAATTCACCAATTTTAAAATTGTTTCCGTTAAATAAATAAATAAGTATAAAATTATATATACGACATATAAGAATAATATTAATAATAATTAAAAAAATAAAATAAATAAAAAAATAAAATAAAAATAAAAATAAATTTATACCTAAACCACTTTTATGTATTTATCTCTTCCTTCATCCTTGCAACACTACCTATCTCCCTCTCCTTTCCTGATAGACACACCCCCACCCCCCTCCCCTACAAAAAAGGTATTACACCACTTATAAGTACAACGCAGCTCAGTTATCTCTTAACTAGAGAAGGATTGAGAAAGACTACGAGTTAGTCGAAACTGCAGTCTCCTAATAGAGAACTTTTGTTACGTGATCCATGTGAAAACAAGGTAAATAAATAAATAAATATTTATAATTTATTATGGATCTCAAAGTGAATGCTCAAAACATTGAAAAAATAAAGTGTTACTGTATATCGTCATTCAGATCAATGATCAAAGCTTTTGCTTTGCAAGCCAAAGGTCGTGGGTTCAATCCCCGACGGAGATTAAAAAAAAATGATTTCTGAGCTCTAAAATACCCTCGGTTGGCGTGAATTTGATCCCTCAGAAGATCCTAAAATTACAAATATATATTTGTTATTTTGGTTCAAAAATCTATCAAGAGCTTATGGTGGCTATAGACGTTATCTATGGTGAAGTGAAGTTGATAGCAGCACTGAGTGGAATTTATATTTCAGAAAATTTACGAAATTATAATTTAACGGTCAGTATTTGATGTAAAGTAAGGTTTTAAATGTTTTTTTTGTTGTCGCTGGGTTGAAAAGATTGGCCGGAAGAGGAAGTCCGAGATTCCGTTTCCAGGGGGCACCGCGTGGAGGTTTCTTTCATGCTCCCCCTAAGCTATACCCCTTGGCTGGTATCGCACCACCGAACATAAGACGCAAAGTCATATGCGCCGAAGAAATGCGTAAGGCAATCAACCAACCGTCCCACTGCTTGTATAATCAGATACCCCCAACACCAAGATTGAAGTCTCGAAGCAGCTTTCTGAAATCCACACAACCTCTCACATCGGGCCCTGAAATGAAAGACTCCAACTCTGGCAACAAATCGCACCAGAGGATTTCATTACTCCAAAGGAAGGCCTCCCAACTGGCAAGAGCCTTGACTGGCCGACCTGGAAATCCCTAAACAGATTAAGAACCGGAGTTGGTAGAACAAAGGACAACCTCGAGCGGTGGGGAATGCTTCGGCAGGGAGAGACACTATTGTGCGACTGTGGAGACCTGCAGACCGCCTCACACCTACGATGCTGCTCCATGTGCCCAACAAGTTGCACATCTCAGGACCTAATGCTGGGCAACACACGAGCTATCGATGTTGCCAGATATTGGGAAAAAATAATTTGACGTCGCTGACACGAAGAAGAAGAAGAAGAAGAAGAAGAAGAATGTTTTTTAATGTAAGCACTTACAGGAGAATACCGACAGATAGTAATAGTAATTTTGATGTCTCATCTGTGAAATTCCATGACGTTTTCTATGGTGCATATGACTAAGCGTGTTGATCCGCCAACGTCATAGACATTACAGGCCGACATTCACGCAATCATCCTTATTATAACAGAAATTGACTATGAATGGGTGGTTTTTATGGGACATTTTACGGGTACGGGTACGGGATCGAATTCACACCAACCGGCGGTTTTAGGGCTCAGAAATGGATGAAAAAAAAAGTTTTTTGGTTTCGGCGGGGATTGAACCCACGACCTTCGGATTGCCAAACAAACGCTCAAACCACCTCCGGTAATATTAAAACTACAAGCGTCACTGTCACAATCACTTACTATTTTTTGTATTTCCAATTATACTATTTCATGATTCACAACTAAGTATTAAATGCATTCGATTTTATTTAATTAAAATTGACGTCTTTAACATTTAAGTTATCAACTGACAATTCTTTGTGAAAGTGCATAATTGTTTTTTTAAATAATTTTAAATTACAAAATTAACAAATTAAAAATATTCAGTTTCGATATAATCGCTTAAAATTAATGTGAATTAAAACTAAATATTTTTAATTTGTTATTTTTTTAATTTAAATTAATTTAAAATTATAATTGACGTCTTTGTCAATTTTAGCGTATTTTTATAATAATGAGATATTCCCATTCCATTTTTAAGATTTTGCTGTCTTAAAGTTCCACTAAAAATAACACTTGTTTGCATAATGTCCAACACTGTAAGCGAGTAACCGTGTTTCGTGCCGGGCTCGCAAATATTGAACAATCATGCAAATACTTTGTCCGCTTGAAAATTCTTAAACGCGTTTCGCAAAATATTGTTTCGAAATACTTTCGCGCTGCCTGGAACAGACGAGCGAAACATAATTCGATTTAAAAGTCCGCGGCCTCGCTTTACGCGCCTCGCTTTACATACCCCGAACAGCACGGTCTAGCAATACGGTAACAAGAAAACTATGACCGTGACTATATTTCTGTAAATTTATATTGTGCCAGATCACATGTCAAAAGTAAACATCTCGTAATTGTTATTTTCATATCCGTTATACAGTCAAAAAATATAATTACGACATATTTTTGTCAACCACTGTCAATGCCTTCATCCATCTCCGCACTCGGAGGTACACTTTTTTAATTTTTTTTATGTAAGCACATACAGGAGAGTATCGACAGACTGTGCTAATGATGGTAAAGTCTCATTTGTCGATTTTATGACGCTTAAAATGTTACATATGGCTTAGCGCTTCATGTAAAGTGTCGATCCGCCAACGACATAGACTACTTACTATGAATGGGTGGTCTTCACGGGACGACATTCATCTACCACCAATTTTAATTAATAGGCATTTTACGGGTGATGGATCAAATTCACACCAACTGGCGGTATTTTATAGCTCAGAAATCATTTTTTTTATTAATATCCGTCGGGGATCGTCCCACGACCTTCGTCTTGCCAAGCAAATGCTTTAACCACTAAGCTATATCCGCTGGCACTTGTCGATATATATATTTTTATTAATCAGCCTATTCAAGGAGCTCCGATGATAAGTCTGACACTTTTGAAGCCTGCACCATTTGGTCCTAAGAATCGGCTCAAACCAATATGTTTTTACAACAATAAATACTTAGAGATCATGCATTTTTTAGTATAGATCAACGTATAGTAATGGCACAGCTCCAAATTGATAAGGATGAAATAGTTTTTTTATGATTCGAACGCGAAACTATTCGAATGATAATCAGGTACGCTGTCTAGTGTACCATACCTTTGATCGTTGGATGGAAATCACACCGCAGTAACGTAAACACTATGCATATAGTGTGACTGCTTGGACGGGCGTTAGGGCGCAGGCTGCTTTTACTGCACACGGGGGAGGCAGGCTCTATTGAATTTAGCGCACTATAGAATCGCACTACAACTATACTTGTAATAATAAATTCAGGTTTCCTGGAAAGAGTTTTTTATTATTATTAGTTTACTATTGTGGATTTTGGGTTTAGCCGTGTGTGGCGAACTTCCTTCAACCAATATTTCGACCGCTATTGCAGGGGTCTTCTTCAGGATTTATGATTTACTTAGTTTTGAGTTGGTTTATTCAGATTATACATATTTTTATGAGCACATAAAAAAATATATAATCTGAATAAACCAACTCAAAACCACAAGTTATCTACGCCTTGTTTCAAGAGATCTCTAAAACTATTAAGGCAATATTTTTTTTGGTAGTATTTAAATGAATTAATAATTATAAGAATTATAACTGATAATTTGTGGTAATCATATTTTTGAGATATAGACGCAAAGAAAGCCTTAATGATAGCACATTCTTTTAAGAAATATTTAAATAATAACTCTTGTTTACAGCAAATAACTTCTTTTATGCAATTTCAAGACAAGT
Source organism: Glossosoma conforme (assembly GCA_022606575.1). Lineage (NCBI taxonomy): Eukaryota > Metazoa > Arthropoda > Insecta > Trichoptera > Glossosomatidae > Glossosoma > Glossosoma conforme. The sequence continues at coordinate 130,820 of JAGTXR010000341.1, forward strand.
ACTCGTAATAATGGCTTACAAAGCAAAAGTTCAGTGCATTCTTTGTACATACTTGAATGTTAAAGCATTTTTTTTCAATAGTATACAAAATATCAAAAATAAGCTGTAATGTTGCATACGAGGCATTAGGTACAATTAAATTTAGCAGACTCCAGCGAAACGCTTGGAAATGCAAATGAAACAATAACCCTTAGAGGTGTTATTCGGAAAAATTAGCAAAGCCCTTACTTGCAAATGTCAACATGGGTCCTCGGTGTTCTAAAAGGTACTCTTATGGGTCCAAATAGCGAGGGGAGAGAAAGCTCTGTTTAGTTTCACGCACTTTCAGGAGAGGGCGAGCTTTGGGCTTTGAAAGCACAACATAACTCTATCCAACCTCTCTCGGTGAAATCAGCAAGCCACGCAATCACAATTAGAGAGGAGCCCGAAGGCTGTTGTAATGTATAATACAACGTACGGGCTTAAGGGATAGTTACTGAATATCTATATACACGATGGCTGACTGGCTGAAATAGAAATTTCCATATTACGCCGCTAAGTGGATAATTAATACAAACATTGCTGAAATACGATACGTAGTGGATATTCGATGGAAATTGCAGTATGGATTTAAAAAATATTATTTTGTATAACATTGTTTCGTTTCAGAATTTCGTTTTAAGCTTGATTAAATTTGTGTATTAATTTCAACGTGATGTATTTTACACTTTTGATTCATTAGGAAAGACGCTTTTTATTCAATACTTTCTGTATTAAGCAGTTCGTAGTGCTTTTGCGTTCAAAAATTTAGTTGGTTATTGAAAAACATATATCGACCACTCTCTTAAAAAAATTCAAATTTGGTATTATGGCTTTTGGGTTTAGCCGTGTGTGAATTATTTTCTTCCAATATTTCAACCTCCATTGCAGAGATCTTCTTTAAGCTTGATGATTTTATGGTATTTTCAATCCTGAAGAAGACCCCTGCAATGGCGGTTGAAATATTGGAAGAAAATAATTCACCACACATGGCTTAACTCAAAAGCTCTTGTAATACATGTGAGTTGAGCAACACGTGGACGTGTACTAAAACATGGATGGGCTATATTATTGGATTTAGCCCCACCTTAAGATCAAATGGCTCAGTTCCTAGAAGTATTGAGTTAATAGTGTGTTCTTTTAAAAAGTATGGTTAGTAAATCTTCCAAATTAAATCTCGGAGACTTTAACTGCCGACACTTCAAGCCTTCGGATTCTCTTTACTTCGGAAATCGTCAAGAACCATTTATGTTTGCAGGTGGACTGTTATTCCTTACAGTGAAAACTAACAACTGAATAGCTGCAATTTATGAAGATCATACATTTTATTTATGATAAGGTAAGAAATGTATAAAATTATAAATATAACCATTTATACTGTAATAAAATACTGCCGTACATTATTTTTTCAATTAAATGCGTCATAAAAATTTAAAAACAATATATTACAATACGAAATATGTTGTTGAAATAGAATTGCTTGGATTTGATGATAAAAATGTAAAAACATTTCACGAAATCCTTTAAAAAGTAATCAATCCCATACGAACAAACCTCAGTTTTACAGCTCTCACACATTCTTTTAGCTACTCAGAACCAAACTCGAACACATAGGCGTATCGACGTAGAAAAATCAATATCTTAAAATATGATATGACAGTATGTAAGCTATGGAATGCTCTTCCAGCGTCTGTGTTTTCTCCTTCCTACAATGTGGATCTCTTCAAGAAACAGATAAATAAACACTTGCAATCTCCCCAAACCACACACAAACACGAACACAGCACACGTTTCCCTCGTGCAGCGTCCAGCCTCCCTGGCTGAGCGTCATAGAGTGCACTGGTCTTGACCGGGTGTGCTCTCCTGCATGCGTCTACATAAAAAAGTATGAGCTATTTATTATTTATTAATTACTCATTTTTTTCATGCAATGCATTTGGGCAAACGTGTTTTATGCTTGTATTTGTCGAGATTTCAAGTGTACATTTATTTTCTTCTCGAAAGAATTGTATGAAGAAGGAATCACAGACACTAGAGACTATTCCAGAGATAACCGGTGGCATTTAGAAAAGAAATTTGTAAGCTGACAGTTCTTGGTCAGTAACCAACCATGGATGTTCGGCAAATAAAATACAAGTTCGTCGGTTATCGATGATGGAATTCAGGAGAAAATAATTTGAAGTTTTAATATTCTAATAGTTCTAATGTTAACGGTTATACAATAATATATAGAGTTCATGGCTAACACCATCTAACATGATATTTTTCTCATCAATCATGGAAAAATAAGAGACGTGGTGAAAGTGAGAGAGTAGTCATAGCGTCGAGAAAAAAAACCGTACGATTATGCATGAGGTCAGTGATTCAAATCTCAGCGCCCGCCGTTTATTTTTTTTCGATTAATCTATTAGAGATATATCAATTAAAATGGGTATGCTTTAATTTTATGTACGTACGTATTAATATACTCTTATGTTTAAATTTATTTCTTTTAATATTTAATTAATTGTACATTTAAAAATAAGTGACTGAAAAAATAATAACTTTTAAATACGCCCTTGTTTTACATTGTGTTACAGTGTTTCAGGAAGTTGATTGTCGCCGGAGTGAGTGAGGGAGGGTGGGAGGGGGAAAGCTCTGAATTTGAAAGTTTAATACCATGCGGCTTGCAATCGAATCTAAATGTAAATTCTTGTAAATGATTTTGCATTCCACACTCCTGTGAAATATGAGCGCAGGATCGACCGTTGAAGCTTTCCGTTCACCAACCGCGAAAAAGCATTGCTGGTTTTTTAAATATGGCAAACATTCATACTGTTGTCACCGCCACACTTCCGGTGAGCACACATTGCACAAGTTTTGTCATATTGACATGAATATAATGTTTTATACTATTTAAAGCATATAAACACACTTTTTATATCTAGTAAACAAACTTAATTGAAATAAGTGTTGGGACAGCTACCTAAATCAATTTGGCCGGTAGATCTTTGACCGAAAAATATTTTGCAGGAGCAAGAAATTTATAGTATCAAACAAACGTTCAAGCAAGATTAAGTTATCGCAGGGTAGCATAAAACAAAAATCTATGTTTTTCAAACCCCTAGTCTATCAACCTTTATATCAAACCACCGTCGATTATATAATGTTTTGGGTGTATTTAAGGTTACAAAATTGCGTTCTTAAGCTGAAAATGTAATGGATAAAAGTGCTTTATGTAGATATATAGTATATTGAGATATAATATCTTTGTGATTTGATTTTTATGACTATTTTATTATATACATTTATAAAAAAATCGAAAGAATGATTTGTGAAAAACACCTTAAAATAACGTAAAATATTTTCTATCCTAGCCTTTTTAATATCCCTCATGATTCTAAGAGTATCTTTGATTTAGTTTAATAAAGCACGCATAAATTTTACCAATAATATACTTATTGCTATCAGCTCGATATAGCCCTTACGACTGGTGCTAAAAAGCCTTTGTATACAATCTTTCGTCTCCTATTTTTGTTCGCTAGTCGGACCCGCACGTGTTGCCATATTGCTTGTTTGACAGGTGTTGTTCTGTAAATCTGCACTGGATTTGCCGCTGGGTGTCACCGACTAAAAGCGCTCAGTGGCCAGCGGTCAGTCTGTGTCTGCCCGAGGCGTTAACATGTCACTGTCTGCCTCGAGCAGACCGAAAGTTTGTCAATATTTGAATTAAATATATCTCAATGTGCTTCTGTAAAGTCTTTGTGTTGCTCATCTGCTCCTTATTCCTCTACCACGCGTGCTAATAACGATCGCGGTGACGTGAAGTCGTCTTTTATAAATAAGGGGATGTCATTATATAAAATGAAATTTCCGTATGCAACACTTAGCCGCCCTGACTGAGCACATTAGAATCCACTAGTTTTAATCGGTTTTGGCTTCCTTCATACACTTTTAAAAACACACCATTTTTTTTTTTTAACTGAAACGTATTTTATTAAAGCCTACCCCATGACATTCAATTATAATCAAGGCCGAGTAATATAAATAGGATTTAAATACGTACAATTTATTCTCGCGTTTAACTTTTCAACATTCAGTGCGTGCTATTTAGCAGTTAGTTGCTTTACGGGCACCACTGACATACTACATAGACGCCTGAATTAAAATACACTATTTAAACTCATCAACCTTAGCCGTTAAGAAATTTTAAATATTTATTACCTGCAGACACACCATCTTGAAAACACTGGCTTTTGTCCAATCGCCAAAGTTAAGGAACATTAAATAACTTGTTAGGTTTTCACGACCAGATTTTATATTCTGGCTTGTAGGTTTAAGCCGTCTGTGGCGAATTTCTTTTGACCAAAATTTCGACCACTATTAGGGTATTCTACAGGATTGATGATTCAGTTGTGAGTTGGTGTCAATCTGACACCAGAAATATTGGTCAAAAGAAATTCGCCACACATGGCTAAACCCAAAAGCCACAATATTAAGGAACATTGTGTGCGGCCTCTTAATACCTAACAGTTCAGTTACAAGAAACGTCTACCAAACCATCCACTTTAATGCTAAACATCTGATTATAAATGAGTAGACTTCGAATACTGAGCATGCAGATTTTGTTGCCACTAAAAAAATCCACGCTTTTTCATTCGAATTTTCGGTGAGAGAATCTATCTTCCATCTACATTCTATTTTATAACCCGTAAATGCGATTCTTATGTCCTTCACGGGTATTTTCTTTTTAGCATTTCTGTGCAGTGGCCGCAATTGTTCAGAGGGGACTCCCACTATTCTTTGCTAACTGATAGTTTCTAACGTTCTTAATCTGAATGAGCGCATTATCAATGAGACTTCACTGTCCTCCGGTGTGATGCGGGTTCGAGGCGGGTAAAGTCCAGTCCAGACTTCTAATCCTTCAACTGCATTTCCTTTTTATTCTCATGCTCTCAGCTATGATATTATATATATGCCTAAAAAGATGTTTCATGCCTGCATTTCTGGGATAATAAAAACTCTTATAGATACACGTATATATTAAGCCTCGTAATTAGGCTCCTTGTATAAATATTCTAATTTCAGTGATGGTATGGTTATTTAGATGAAATGAATAACATAAAGATGCGTTTTAAAAAAGAATACCAAAAAAATACAAAAATATTACCCAAAATATCATCCTTGACTAGGAAGTAGTGAGGTCAGTTTAAATTTTCAAAACAGAAAAACAATGTATAAAAAATATAATATTTATTCTTAAATTAATTTAATAAAATAATGATCATATATGTTTAAATATAAATTTAAAAAATACAACGGTTTTACTTTTTTTTTTTTTAAATCAAAATTTTTAATTTGTTTTGAAAAAAAAAATGTTCAATATTTACTCTTGAGGTGTATCAGCCTGTATCTGTCCACTGTTGAACGTAAGCCTCCCGCATGTATCTCCATCCTCTTTGATTCTCTGCCTTCTACATCTAGACCACTCCCGCTATTCTTCTTATGTCGTCAGTCCATCCGCCACTCCAATACTTTTATTCCGCATCGACCGTCGTCTCTATGACAGATATGTCCTGCCCATTGCCACTTGAGTGTGTGCTTATTCGTTGGAAAGCATTCACTACTTAAGTTCTTCTACGGATATTTTCGTTTCGGATTCTTCTTTCTTTGATCTATTAGCGACACTTGAATCTTTGATGAATGAATCTTTCCAAAGCACGCAGGGTGACCTTTACGTTATGGGTAAGACTTGCTATTAGATTCCACGTCTCTGCGCCATAAGTTAATACACGGAGGATGCATTAGTTAAACGCCTTAGTTTTAAGACAGCGGAACATTCGCTTTAAAAATGTACTTTATTTAGTCATTTTTTATAAATCAAATGATGCCCATCCCAGTTGTATACGCCTGTCGAATCTGTCAAAATTCTCTTATAATATATTTATCTATTTTGTATTAAGCCAATACAATTTCTAAAAATAACTATTAATTTTAAGTTAAGCAAACTGTTTTGATGTTTGCTTAAACAAAAACAAAATGAAAGCTTATAAATAAATTGATTGGACCAATATGGATTCAATTATAAATGGCAAATATTAAGTTGTTCGGAAATTAATATTATTATATTTAACAGAATACTTAACATTAAAGATCGCATTATGATTATTAATTTATACATATGTAGATTAGATTTGCCGGCGGGTATAGCTCAGTGGTTTAGACGTTTGCTTGGCAAGCTGAAAGTCGTAGGTTCGATCCCAAACGGAGATTTAAAAGATTTTTAATCGATTTCTGAGCTCTAAAATAAGTTGGTGTGAATTTGATCACTTACCCGTAAAATTCCTGTCAAAGCCTATTAATCAAAATTGGTGGTAGACCAAAGTCGTCCCGTTAAGACCACCCATTCATGGTAAATTCCTGTAATTATAAGGATGATGCGTGAATGTCGGTCTGTAGTCTATGACGTTGGCGGATCAACACTCTAAATGCAGCGCTTAGCCATATGCAGCATAGTAAACGTCATAGAATTTCACAGATAAGACTTCAAAATCATTATCACCATCAGAATGTATTCTCCTGTATGAATTTACATAAAAAAGTATATTCCAATACTACTTTTAAAAAAATATAATGAAGCTTAAGATTTAACAAACACTAAAAATAATGAAGTTAACCACAACAAACGTAACATAAAAATTAGAGAAAAACAGTATAAATTGTAAATCCTATATCTTAATAAATGATATGAGGCGTTCTTATGAAAATGTTTGATAGATTCTATGCAGTAGTCTTGGTTAGTTAGACGGGAGTATTTGCAGCAAGTATTCGAGGACATGAATTGTAGTGCTTATGCTGAGCTAGAAAGGGTTGCGGAGGACCGAGAGGATTGGAGATCGAGATGCAAGATTCTGTTGCTGCAAACCAATCCACCGGATTAATACTACGAAGAAAAAGTCTTGGTTCAGTAACTTTTCAAATACAAAAGCAGCATCTCGACATATTTTATTTTTTTACTACAATTTCTTTTAAAATGCTTTTCAACCAAAGTATACATATATGAGGTGTTAGGAGGAAATTGTTCCAAAATTGATTTTTAACATCGGCCAATTTTTAAGACATTAATCGGCGCAACGCAGCAAATAACAGTTCGTAAGAATGCTGAGAAATTGAATAAACGGATTGTACCTTTCAAGATCATTTGTAATGCCTAGATAAAATACGTACGTTCGTGTCTTCATTAAAATTGAAATTAATTTTTGAACAACCTTATAAATACCCTGCCTTTGATACAAATATCAACTTGGTTCGCAACAGTGCAACAGTGGCAGAGCGAAATATTGTTCTGATATTGAACTGCCATATAATCTATTTGCGGGAAGTTCAGTACAACTATAATAAAAATATATGTATAATTAGTTAAGCTTTAACTAATTAAGAACACAATGGCACGTGTTATTTTATTAATTAAGAATTGAAAAGATTTTCATAAGATTCACACAAAAATCTACATATATGTACAACCATCCCACATTCTTTTGAGCAGATGCGAATCTCGACATCTTACTAAAACCCTTTTTTACCGTATTTGGAGCATATTGATACCACAAATGACCATTTTTACAGTTCTGTAAAACAGAACTGGAAAAACTCCCCAAAACACCTGTATATCTGGGAATTAAGGTTTTTTATCGGAGATCAGCGCGATGTTTGCGAGGCCTAGACAATTTTTTGTCGTCAGCAACTAAGAACATAACAATAACACTACATACAAACGTACAAGATATATAATTATGCTATACAAACATAATAATCTTATAACTTATGTCATGCAGTGCAGTTATAATAATAAGTTTAATGAAAAATCTAAGTTACCCATTTCAATAAGTTTTAAATGGACTGCTTTTATATATTAACCCATTAAGACCGAAGGTTGTTGTATTCATAGGGCCCAAATAGCAAATGTTATAATTACCTAAGTTGAAAAAAACGTTGCTAAAATCGACCAATAATATACGTCAATGTTCTTAATCGTAACACAACGTATTCAAATATTTCCCATAAGCAAGCGACACTATCATTACCACCCACTAGATAGTCATAACTCACTCTGTTGTTGACATTAGGAAGTAAAAAAAAATACCACAACGAGTTAGGTGTTCCGAAATCGGATCACTAAGCTCAAATGGGTTAAATTACATATTTTTTGTCCCTTGCATATATTTCAAATATAATAATCATAAATAGTTATTAAATAAGATTAAAAAATATGAAGAAATTTTATTTTTAGTTTGTTACACTTTTGTATTTGTTATTTCGTTATATAATTAAAGCATAACATAACCTTTTGTATAAAAATAAACGATTAACAATTGTACGTTATCAGTATACAAGGAAGAACATACATTGTTTTACTCTCGAAGGCTTTCGCGCTTCTGTGTTTGTAGGGACGTGAGTAAACTCACTAAGCAATAATATGACGTGTGGCCAGGTGAGCTTTGAAGAACCTTTTGAGGCTGAATGCTCGCCGCTTCCGTGCCAACAGGAAGTCTGAAACGGCACGTCACAAAGTACTGAAAGAATCTGGGAGAAAATAATAGACAAGTGTTTTTGAAATTCAATTGTGACTATTTTGTGATATTTTTATTAACTAGATATAAAATTACTTTAATTTAATAAAGCCGGGTGGCATAGTCCAGTGGTTAAAGCGTTTGTTTCATTCCGACGCTTTCGGTTCAAATCCCGACTATGCTTTAAATTTTTAATTTTTATTTAATCAAAATTCATACATGCCACCGGTAGGATAAAGCCACCCTTTGAGGACAAAACAAAAAAAATTCAGGCCTTGGAAGCGTCGGGTTGATCATCCGACCTCGTTAAAACAGTGATTAATGAACACCTAAATATTTATATGGTACTAAAGCCGAAGTCTCTCCAAGTTCGAGGGCTCTTGCCCTGGAGGCTCCCAGGAATCATTTATGTTCCCATGTGAAACTCCGGGTGGGTTTTCTGGGAGAAGGCATTGACCACCTGAGCTCACAGAACTATGAAACGACAATTTGTGGTATTCATTTGCTTCACATAATGAATTTACATAAAATAGACGTACTCTATCTAAGTTTGATAAGAACGCATAAATTTTGGGACTTTTTTAAATAAGAATGCTTAACCAAATACATTTTTTCCTTTTACTGATTATATCACCTTATTTGTATATATATTATTTATATATACATAATTATGGTAAATGTAAGCAAGACTAGCGTTCAATAAAAAAACAAAAATTCTTGTGTCAAAAAATATTACTTTAAAGCTCCGCAAGCAACTTGCCAAAACATTTGTTTGGAGTATCTTGATGTACGGCTATGAGACATGGTGCTTATCTGAAAATGATAAAAAAAAACTAGAGGCCTTTGAGATGTGACCATATCACAGAAGAATTGCCGTAATTTCCTGGAGAGACCACGTCACGAACAATAAGGTTCTCAGCATAATCATGGAGGATGGACACCTAGTAAGAACCGTATCAGAGAGGCGAGCCCGATGGATCGGTCACATCATGCGCCACGATGGTCTTCTTCATGACAATGTCGAAGGGATGGTTGAGAGTAGAAACTGTAGAGGGCGCCCCTTGAGTATTTGCAGCAAGTGTTTGAGGACATGAGTTGTAGCTCTTATGCTGAGAATTTGTTGCTACAAACCAATCCACCGGATTGATACTACTACGAAGAATAATGAAAACCGTAAAAACGCGTGCAAAAACTATCCGCCTCATCTGTACACGGCTCCATCATCCTCATTTCATTCGATTAAGGTTTTTTTTTTGTTTTTCTTTATGCATCAGTATTCCCTAACGTAGATATACTCGTATATTGCACAGCTTTATTTTGCATTTAACGTCAAAAATTTGTATTCAACTTTATGCAGAAAGACGTTGTGATATTATAAACGCATAAAGAGTAAATCGCCTGTAAGGTCTTGATAACAAACACGGTTCAAACGTAAACCTTTAATATAAAAATCATAAAATAAACATCACGTTATATGTGCCTTATTTTTATATAAATTACAGCATTATTAGATGATTTCCTTATATTGTTCTATGAAATATTAAAATATATAATAATATTAAATAGGAGTTGTAAAATATTCATTTTGAAATATATAACCTTTATTTTTTTTTAAATATGTAAATTCAGGTAATTTATTATTTTTCAAAAACATAATTTTAATTAAACATTATAAAAAGATAACCTCACGGGTCAAATCAAGAATAAGTTTCCGTCGACAACAGAACCGGTGATATCTGAGGCCACCCTGCGGCTGAACATGTAGAGAAGCGCAACTGAGGGGAATACTTAGATTGCCCCGAAAGAGGACCTAGCCCCTGGACACGACCAGGGGTGGAATATATGGAGGTGGTCCCTTAACAGACTTTGAACCGGAATACGCAAGACGAGGATAAAAATGAAAGCCTGGAAGTCTTACAGCGGACCGACTGAATTTAACTGCGTCGTGGAACAGACCCTGTCACACCTTCTGGAGTAACGCAATCGACGTCGCCCACTTCAGGGCAGACAGGATCTGACCCTATTGTTTCCGACACGATTATATATATAAATATTATACATTTATTTAAATTGAAATAAAATACCGCCTATACGGCCCATTTTACTACACGGTTGCGAATGCCACCTAACCAAAAGTCAATAAAGACTGATATTATATATAGCATTGATAACAGCTTATATTAAGAATACTGAGTGTACGATGGGTTGACTTTGTGAAGAATGATGAGATAAGCGAGCAAACACACCAGCTTTTATTCTTATAATTTAGGTGCGTGAACCTTTTTGGATCCAAATGCCAGAAATCCTAAAATATTATATCTCGAATGTGTGGCGTGCCCAAGCTGTACAAAAATCAAAAGCATTAAGGAATATTTACGTAATCAAAATTAAAATTATATATTTTAAAAATTAAAAAAAAATTCTTGTAAATTGACACGCGTGCCATAGGTACTCTACTCCTGCTATAGTCAGAAAAGAAACGAAGGTGAATCAGTCTGGGATGGTGTTTTTAACATAAACTACAGCTGCCGTTGGAAAATTCATATTTAATGTTCGGAGGAAAACTCCAGAAGCCATATTTATATAGAGGTAAAACCTTGGGGTTGATAGATGTTTGTAGTGATAGTTTGTGTCAACCATACGCTTCGGTTAAGAAGTGAATGTAGAATAATGATAAATATTTTTTTATGCACAAAGTGTTATTCAGCTTATTTATGTCAAAATAAATGTGATACAGCAAACGTGGTAAGAATGTATTGTACAGTAAAGAAAGCAGGTAAATATTTACTGTCATATTATGTGGAACAGGAGGGGTTTCACTAAACCAAAGTTTACCTGGGCTCGTTACTAACACCGCCAGGTGAAAACGCGCGAAAATATCATTTATTCATACTTTTATTATTCATTTGCAGGAGCAGAGGCAGCCTGAGAAATTGATATTCCAAATGAATTGTACGCAAGCCAGTATCACGGAGTTCTTTAAACATATTATATTAAATTGTGTTTTGTATGGTTTTTTTTATTGTTCATATATTAAACTAGTACATTTTTTCTACAATCTGGGAGTATGCATGGATTCACTTCGGGACCCTGGGCCTTAAAAGCATAGCCACTGTAGTATTTCTTAAGCATATGCCACAGTTTTTAATTCAAATCAATTTATTAATTCTTTCAATAACATTTCAAATTTTAATGCGATACTGAAATACGATAATACAATTAGAATTAAAAGAAGATTGAATCCGGGACGAGGATATCTGCAAAAGAACTCAAGTTATGGATGCTACTCAACGACAGGCACACTCAAGTGGCAATGGTCAGGACATATAAAAATTCCAAGTTATTGATATATTTTCATTAGAAGTCCCCAGTCGCGGTTCTAATTTGTAAAGTTCTACTTGCGTATATTGAAAAAGCGTTTGATTGCTTATGGTCGAATGTGATTAAATACCAAATATAAACCTGAATATTTATTTATTGTGGTTCTGTGGAATGGTTCCCAATTCTGCTATCATTATTATTAGCGCATATTCGTACCAAAGGGAATTTGATTTTGGAATGAAATACTGTGAATCAAATCGTGCAAATAAATCGCTTGAAATCACGATTTATTGTTTGACAGTAAATTAAATATATATTTTTATATATAAATTAACTGCATTATTTATAATTTTTGCAAACAATATATATAAATATTACAGCACTTCAAAAGTAGAAACTAGTAAATATAAAATGCTGAAATTTTTTTTTCAAAATCATAAAAATAAATGCCAGTTTTAAAAATGTGACCAATCGGAATAGACATTTTCCGTAGACATATAATCATATCCCTTCATAAAATTTTCTAATGAATTATTTTATCGATATTTGAATCAGTAAGAGATAGAATTTAATTTATTATACTTTATATAATTGTAAAGTAACCTAAGGATAGTTTGTGTATTTTTTTTATGTAAGCACATACAAGAGAATACCGACAGACGGCGATAGTAATTCTAAAGTCTAATCTGTGGAATTCTATGACGCTTACCAGGCTGCATATGACTAAGTGCTGCATGTGGAGTGCTGATCCACCAAACGTCATAGACTACAGCCTGACATTCATGCATCATCCTGAATTATTACAGGAATTAACGACTACTATGAATGGGTGGTCTTCACGGGACGACTTTCAGCTACTACCATTTTCGATTAATAGCTTATGACTGGTTTTTTACGGGTGATGGATCAAATTCGCAGCAACCGGGGGATATTTTAGAGCTCAGAAATCGATTACAAATAAAAAAAAATCTCCGTCGGGGATCAATCCTATGACCTTTGGCTTGCAAAGCAAACGCTTTGACCATTGAGATTTACCCGCCGGCATAAATATTTATAATAATGTGAATTTTTAAGAAGATATATATATAATGTGCTCGATGACGCTCCTGACGACCATTTGTTCTTTACAGGAGACTTAACCCAACCAACAGTACACCAAAAGGCTTATCAGTGTAAGCAACAACCGTAACCCATCTTTGTTTTGTATAGCATTAAATATTGTATAACATCAATAATTTAAGGCAAACTGCACTTAAAATACCCTTATTAGAGTATTGTATGATTTTATATAATAAGTGTAAATTTACATTTATTAATTTAAAAAAAAAAACTTTTATATTATAAAGCAAGCTTGCGTCACCGCCCAATACTTTAGTTAATTAAAAACACAACGACATGTTCTTGCCATACTTTTTCTCAAAGAATTGCTTCCGTTTCTTTGCCTTTTATTGAACCCAGAGGCCCCGATCGAGCACTAAAAAGGCTCTTCCAAGAAGCGGCGTAGGAAAAGATTAAAATCCTCTCTCTTTGGTATTCACTCTAACGAAACGCGAAGACGGAGAAGAGCGGCCAGTAATTTATATTTTTCTTTGACTCCCCGTGTCTTTATACGCTTTTTTATTGCGCTGTATGGGGGTTTTCTTCTTTTAGCGCTTTCGCATTGAAAAGATTTCGTGTCGCCATGTTTGGGCGAAAGAGCGGGAAACGCGGCTCTCGAGGCGGGAAATAAAACGCTTTGAACAGCTGATGCTTCGATACGAGAGTTTGGACCAGGGTTGTAGAAGAAGAAAAACCTACACCGGGCAGGGGGTAATGCAAATAGTAGATTTATTGTTACCTTGTGATAAATGGTCTTTTCAGGAACGTAGAAACTGAAAATATTGCCGTAAAATTACAGTTTTTCAATTATTAATAAATATTTTTTTGGTAGGTGTTGCATAGCTATAAACGTTTGTTACCATACCAAAGGTGGTGTGAATTAAATCCCTCGCCCGTAAAATATCAGTCAAAACCTATCAATAAAATTGGTGGTAAACGGCTGTAAATATTCAATTTTTATTTAGAAGGAGAATATAAAAGAAGCTACCCTATCTTCCAAGCCCTCGAACTAGTGCCATTATGGAAGGCAATCGAAAACTATACGAGTACATATAATTTGGAATATGTAGCGGATTGATCAATTATACACTTTCTGTTATCTATGATTTGTCATTGATGTTTGTCTTAAATGTTTCATAGATATCGTGAGAATCACAAGGAAACCTTAGTTTTTGTGTGTGAGCAGGCCACATATAAGGATTAAACCATATTTGAGCAGCCATTTTTTCTGCGCCTTCCGTCACAACTCGCTGACCATTGCTTAGCCGCCCGCCGAAGTCCACTACTGCGTAATTGCTTTTTCTACCGTCCGATCATTTTTCATTTTTCAACAACTACCGACGTACTCCGAGAATCTTTGTCAATTCAATTGTAGAACTTTATAAAACTCCATTTAAATAAGTCTTTCGGTAACTAAACATAAAACTAAATCCGATTATGATTAACTCAACCAAAATATTTTGTACTGTGTAAAAATAATTTGAGCTTACTTGTTGATTAAATTCTCCGTGACATTATTCGGTGTTATTATTTATTATCTTTTATGTTTGGAATTTTCATATCATACTTTTCCGATCGTCACACCATACATTCCGAAAAAGCTAACATGGGGCTAGGCGAGGACATGGTGGCTGACAGAATTTTTTGGCGGTAGCCAGTGACGATTATAGGCTCTAGTGCAGGGCTTTTTAAACTTTTTTCATTCACGACCCCATTTATTATTGTGAGTTTCCAGGCGACCCCATTTATGATTGCGAGTTTCCAGGCGACCCCATATAAATATAAAAGAATGATAAATAAATATTTTTTGATGATTTATTTATCAGGCAACAATATACATATACATATGAAAATATATAGTCTTAGAATTCGTTTAGAAACATACAAGATTGGTTCTCATAGTCTTTTCTACCGTTATTACCACGGTCGCTGCTCTTCAGAACTTAAAGAACTAATTCCTCCTGCACCCACTCACAGCCGAAAAACTCGTCTTGCACTTGCCGAACATCCATACACGGTTAATGTATGTCGACCAAGAACTGTCAGTTTCAAAGTTCGTTCCTTAATGCCACCGGTAAGCTATGGAATGATCCCCCAAGTCTGTGTTTCCTTCTTCCTACAATCTGGATCTCTTCAAGAAACAGATAAATATTCACTTGCAATCTCCCCAACCCTCACACAAACATGAACACAACACACGTTTCCTGCATGCAGCGTCCAGCTTTCCTAGCTGAGCGTCATAGAGTGCACAGGTCTTCACCGGGTGTGCTCTCCTGCATGCGTTTACACACAAAAAAAAAAAACAAAAATCTAGAATTATAAATTGTACAAAAAGTTGTAAAATTGTATTTAATTATAGTTACAAAAATTATATGCCCTATTTTTCATCAAAAGTGCATTTTTTTTAATCTCTCGCGACCCCAGAATTTTTAGCTACGCGACCCCATTTGGGGTCGCGACCCATAGTTTAAGAAGGCCTGCTCTAGTGAGTAAAGAATCGGACATGGTGATCATGATTATGATTGTTTCAACCTATTGTTTATAATGATTGCATTTAACAAATAAGATTTCCGTCATTGTGTTCGTTTACTTAAAAAAAAGCGATTCAAACAGTGAATCTATTCTTAGCTAGTAATAGATGGTCTTTTCAGCAACGTGAAACCTGAAAACTTTTCCTTTATTTTTTTAATTATTCATGTTAAATAAAACATTTTTTTTTCAATAGAAAAAACACGCTTACGGGACTTACTTTTAATAATTTCACTACAAATTATAATTAAAATGTTAATTGAGTTTTAAAAGAAACATTTAAAAATATTTCGAGTACATATACATTAATTGAATTAATTTATAATTAAAAAATCTTGCTTAAAATAATAATATTTGTTATTTTTAACATTATCGTCTAAAGGTGTATTTTTAATGAATAACATTCAGAATATTTTTTATCACTTCTCAAAAATGTGGTATTTTTTCATTACTGTAATTTATGTATAATAGCATGATTTAAAAATGGTATACTACTCCATTGTCCAATCTCAACTGCAATATGGCATTACATACCTAAATACTACCAACCCCATGAGAGCTATACAAAAGCTTATCATCATAGTCATTTTGAAAAGGCCTCCCACTTACCCAACAGAAAGCCTATACAATAAAAGTGCCAACGGTTGATTCACTATACCAAAAATACACTATATTACAGACCATTAAAGAAAGGAGAATTGAAAACTGGCACACTTGTCATTCTGCAACTTATTAATGCTAAAATTTAACACACAACATGCAAAAAATGGTTACAAATATAACGGAACAGTTAATTTCAACAATCTTCCTCGGGAAATAAAAGCGATCAGTTATATGAAAATTTTGATTGAAAAGGTAAAACAGTTTTTTAAAAGATTAACAAACAGAACTGATGTAATTGCATAACAATGAGAAATAATTAAATGTACCAAAAATGTTTATTAATTATTTATATTTTAAATTATTAGTATATATTATATCTTATATTTATAATTATATGGACATAACAAACATTTATATCACTATTCTATAATTGTATTTATATATATACTGTCTTGTAATAAGTTTTATACTTATTACAAACTCGCTAAATACATCATTTTTATATTATTATTATTTTGGCTATTATTCTTAAAATGGTGGTAAGGTATACCTGCATGTATATGCTACAAGCATTATATATATAGAATATGTATAAAATGTATAAAACATATATATTGGTTAAAATGTATAGATTATATTAAGTACCTCAAAAGGTGTCTGGTGGAGATTGAGATTGAGTTTGAGATGGGGCGAGGCTGTAGAGAATCGATATTATTATACAAATGATGCTTAAATTGCTAACTTAACTGTAAAAAACTGTATGAAATCATGTAATTGTGTAAAATTGTGTAAAAAGATATAAAATTGTGTAAATACTGAAATATCATGATGAATCCCACTCCACACACAAGATCCATCTTTAAGTGGCGTGGTTTTCAATACTCTTATCACCTTTTATAGATCTTTGACTTTATTTCAATATTATAAGTAATTAAATATACACATACAATTATACATAAAAAAAATTATACGCATCAATTCATTCAGAAAAAATATCTCGGATAATATATTGAAAAGTAATAATATAAAAAGCTTGTGAATAAATGTTTACTGATTGAAGAATAAAAAATAATAAAATACATACCCTGAATATATACTATAGAGACATCTATCGTTATACGATGGTAACAATGGTATAAAAATCATCTTTTGCTTATCCGTTCAGGTAGAGAAATAGTCAAGTGGACTGCGCGGTGTAAAAAGAATAAGAGCAAAGATTGGTTCCAAAGCTCGTGGTTCAAATCCCGCGTCTGCCAAAATTTTTTCTGAATGAATTGATGCGTATAAAAAATTTGATGTATAATTGTATGTGTATATTTAATTACTAAAAAAAATATTTCTTCCATCATATGATTCATCATTCCATATCCAATCCTCTAATTGGAGCATATGTTCGTCATGGACTACCGCCATTTATATGAGTCATCATGATCTTCACCTCATCTTATATCAGATCTGCTACCAATGAGCCCTAGACAGTAGTATTTGCAGCAAGTATTTAAGGACATGAGCTGCAACTCTTTTTTCTTTATATAAAACCCATACAGGAGAACACCGACAGATGGTGATACTTATTCTAAAGTCTGATCTGTGGAATTTTATGTCGCTTACCATGGTGCATATGACTAAGCGCTGAATGTGGAGTGTTAATCCGTCAACGTCATAGACTACAACTCGAGATTCACGCATCATCCTTATCATTATAGGAATTAACTATGAATGGGTGGTTTTCACGGGACGACTTTCGTCTACCACCAATTTCAATTAATAGGCTATGACTGGCATTTTACGGCTGAGGGATCAAATTCACACCAACCGAGGGTAATATTATATTAGAGCTCAGAAATCGATTAATTAATTATTTTTAATCTCCGTCGTGGATCGAACCCACAACCTTCGACTTGCAAAGCAAACGCTTCGGCCATTGAGCTATACCCCCCGGCAAACATATATATATATATTGAATAATATATATTGTATCCATTCCTTTTATAAATATCTTAGTATAGGTCCTAGAATAGTTCTGAGGTGAACCGTGAACCTACATCGAATGCTTTGAATAATTCTCCAGGTGTAGTTTTGAGTAATTGTAAATATCGGATTGAGAAATGGACTGATTTAGGTTCGGCCATAAATCTGGACGGTATTGATAGCCTAACGATAATCCCGTCAGGTGAGATACTAAAACATTATTTGTATCAAGCATATGCTGAAAACTAATTCCACAACCACACAAATTAAAGACATTTACGTAAATATTGTCATTTTTAAATTATATAACAATTACATATTACGAATACGTAGTTTCACAAATATTTTTCAGCTAAGTATATAAATATCATTTTCAAGTATTTTCAGTTAAAGTTTTTGTAATCAAATCAGGTTATAGATAAGTTATCGATTACTTTGAAATGTTCAGAAAAAATAATATTTTCATATAATGGAAGAATCATTTTGTGAATGTATTAAATATAAAAAAAAACTTTTGAAAATAATTGCGTTCTTAAAAAAAAATTACGAAATTATTTAAATTTGAGGCATTCCATGTTTCATGAACGTTCAAGTTCAATTAATTAATATCATTAGTTGTTTTTATTGCGGTTTATATCAATTAATATTCTCATCCTTATATTCATCACATTCGAATCGCTTTCCAGAAAGTGGTTTCAAAGCATTTTCAATAGCAAAATTGTTTGATAGATTGACATTGCAAATTTGTTGTAGCACTGAGGTTTTGACAATATATTTTGTCCATACACATTGAATAATTATTTTCCTTAGGGAATATAATTTTTACTATATTGATTGTAAAAAGTAAAAAGTGCTGAAAATCATGCTTTTTAAAACAAGCCTTGTTTCATCCGCAGTTAAAACGTACAAACAATATGCATTTGAAATGTGAAATTAGATGTTTAAAAATAAAATTAAGTCGTCTGTTAGGAAAACGAAATAATTTTCCCGATAACCAAAAAGTTAAGTGTATTTTTGTAATTAATAAGTGAGTAACCTAATAAATGTAAATACTCGTAAGTGTACCAACCTTATCCATTTTATTTAATGTTCTAGCACTATCGGTGTTTTTGGTGGAATTATTGCGTAACACTGTCGTAAGTATTTGAATTTAATACGATAACATAAATCTCCCCAAACAACACTTCCAGGGTTTCTGACAACAACTTGTATTTTATTTATGTTATAGTGTAGTAAGCCGTAACGTCGGATCGACACGTCTAGGAGCAGAACACCTGCTCTGATTGTCAAACTATCAATGTCATCCGGCTTTATGACAAAACCTTAATCGGCTGAACCGAATTCACAATTACTGAAAGTAATTGTCGTACATTCAATAAATTATTTTGATCTAATGAAACCGTGGGTAATGCTGTATAAACGTGGTTCTCGTTGAATATACGAGTACATCAAGCTTACAATTTGGATAGATAAGCACTGGTTTTTTTTACCGAGTGTCGTTGGTTGGGTTAAGTTACTTCTTTGAACCAATGGCCAAACCATTAAGATCGTCGGATGTATTAAAAAAACCTTATTTAAAATCACCCAAAATATGACACCTATACTTCATTAGCCATCTCATCGAGGTCATCGGGAACCATATATATTCCAAGATGGATTTTTGTGTGCAAATATGTTTTGGTACAAGGTATGGAAACTAACATTTTATTATTATAATTTATTATTAATTATAATATTTGCCTTGTATGTCCTAATAGAGATCATTAGAATCATTGTCACAAGAGGTAGCTTCAAATACTATTACACCTATCAAAATGGGAGTTGAGCAGGCTTTATATAATGAGACGACCATATGGATCAGACCCTTTTTCATTCTTGGCCGCGACCGTCTCCGTAACCTGATCAATTACTCAGCCGTCTGCTGGAATCGTTGTGCCTGATCTACGACTGACCGAGCAACAACTAGCTACGAGAAACCTTTCACTATTATAAACTCTGACTTTTAGAACTTGCCAATAAATAAAATCACTCGTTAATCAATTCAGCTAAAATCTATTGTAAGTAATTCCGTAAATAATTCAACTTTCAAAACTGTATAAATATTAATATAACTAACTAACCTGATAATCGAATTCGCTGTACCATTATAAAGTTATATTATTTATTTTCATTCTTTGTTCGGAATGTTCGTGTATTTCCATTTGATCACTTCCTAACATGCATTACGATTCCTTGTCAGCAATCCTCAGATCGCACCACTTCCACAATACCCAGCATTCCAAGAGATATTTTTTCTTAAAATATCTCTGCATTTTAAATATTAAACGTATCTATACTTTGTTTGATGTAGATCACGTTGAAAACTGTTTATTCACATACTAGAAAAAAGATATTTTTTCAATTTTTCACATGTACGAGTATAAACGTTCTTTACACATATATACTTTATGTAAGTTATAATATTTGAACGCTGGAATATTAAAAACTATCAGCTACCTCTATACAGCTAGACTAACTTGCCGATGTAAGCGTAAAAGCTATTGAATATTATTTCCAAACAAACTTTACAGACGTTCGTTCAGTTTCTATATTATTTACGAAACTCTGTGTGAACTCTTCACATTACGCGTTAAGCGAAGGAGTGATGTATGAGAAGGTGGAGAGAGGTAAGGGGGAACTAAATTATTTCGAAACCGAGGGCGATAATCTTTCCCAGGTATTCAGGCCCGCAAAGTAAAGCAGTGGCTGCTCCTTTCAAGACTTAAAACTTGAAAATAAAGGACATTGGCAGATACGTAGATGAACATTATTGTATTATGCTAAGGCTTAAATGGGTAGATATTCAGTTTCTGTGTATTCCACAATTCGTAGTTATATCTATCTCTGGCTAAAATGATATTGTCAATTGTAAGTCAAATGAATCTAAGTGTTATACTGTCTAGTATGTTTACAACCGTCTGTTGCTTACCACGTGTTACTATTTTGGGGTAAAAGAGGGCTAATCAACCGATTTCGTAATGAAATGATAATTAACAATCACCTAAAGATGCTTCATAGACTAAGGCTGCCGTGTCTTCCTGGTCCCCGAATTTATCACAACTATATATGCTCTTGAAGGTCGACTAAATGTTCTCATGCCCATTACCTATTGAGTGTGCCTATTATGTTGGTAGCGTCCATTACTCAAATTCATCTTATTTACGGTTTAGATTCTATCTTTATAGACACTTCAAGTATGGATCTGTCTATGGCACATTAGGTCACCTTTATTTTATGGTAGTTATAATTGCACGTTTTAATTATTTGAACTGAAATTAAATCATTTTGTTTTATTTCAAAATATTTCATTAATGGGTTTTGTATATAAATATCACTTTAATAATTAAATAACAATGACATGTCGTTTATTTTCTGGGTTCGGAAATTTTCTTTTAGATTACACGTCTATGCGCTATAAGTTAATACTTAGAGTATGGATTTCTTAACGCTCAAGTTATTAGAAATTACATACATACAAGTTATTATAAATGTAAGCTTATTACTAAAATTGACCAATTAAACACATGTACTTTGAATTATTTCAATTTTTTGATCGATATTTCTTGGTAGGATTCTATAATATCAGATATAAATAAAAGTTTTTTTTTTTAATTTATTCCATATGTATATATTTTTTTGACGACATGTTTATTGTATTTTAATGGCTTTTCTAATTATACATATTTTGTTTTGACATCAATGAATTCCCTTATACATTAATGATTTCCTAAACCACATACACCCATCACACAATTCATATCCACCTTTTCGTTCACTCTTTGCTTTATATAGAGCCAACGAACATTTAACTAACTTACTTGAAAATGGCCATCTAACCTGGCTGAAACATGTCGTCAAAAAAATATATATGTTGAATAAAATCTAAAAAATCTTTTATTTATATCTGACATTTACTTTTATGTAAGATTATCTTAACGCGATATATTTCAGATATTGCAAAATTTTCGTTATAAAAATGTACTTGTTTTTCAAATGCTGTCCTTCGCAATCTAATACACCTGTCTTTTCTTTCAAGGTGTCATGTTGCCTTTTTTGCTTGGACTTACATTAAAAATATATATAAAGTTGTAATTGTCATGCTACATCAGTAGTTACGCTGCTGACATGCCAGTAAATTGAGGTAGGCAAGAGGTGAGGGTCTTCCAATCAAGTCAATGAACACGATCAGTATTGCTTTCAGAATTTATTCATGGCTCCGGGGATAAGGCTGTTTAAAGCGCGACCGCGTGGAGTTCGTGTTCCCAATTATTCAGTCCCCGGCTCATGTTTCTTTATTGGAAAACCGCCGCGAAGGAAAAATACATTACGTTGTGTCCGGCGATGATAACCGAGATGAGTTACGATACCGCCGAGACTATACTATTCCAACACTGAAATAAACTCACTGAAAAAACAATTTCATATCGCGGTACATAAAATGCGAGTGTTTTCCGGGTTTTGAGGCTTTTTACTAGTGTAATAGCTCTAAAATTCTAACATCGTTGTTTTGATGTTCTTTGAAGTGTTCTTCACTTTTTTTTAAAATAGTATTTGTATAAAAGAAAATGCAAAACAGAACAACTGACATCTGTGCCAAATTACACGTTGAAATCATTATTTGTGTTTGAGATACCCGTGGCCACGGAGCGGTCTCTTTAAAAAATAACTTTAAAAATATAAACAAATTAAAAAACAACTTCTTCTTCTCCGAGTCAGCGACGTCAAATTATTTTTTCCCAGTATCTGGCAACATCGATAGCTCGTGTGTGTTGCCCGGCACTAGGTGTTGAGATGTGCAGCTTGTTAGGCACAAAATAACTGACTAAAGTATAATTATAAAACAAAAATTTCGCAATGTCTTAAAACTGAGGTACTTAACCAATGCATCCCTCCCTGTGTTAATTTATGGCACAGAGACGTGAAATCTAACATCAAGTCTTACTCATAAAAAAGGTCACACAGCGTGCTGTGGAGAGATCCATGCTCGGAGTAGCGCTGAAAGATCCAAAACGAGGCACACTCAAGTGGCAATGAGCAGGACATATCTATCAAAGTGACGACGGTCGATGAGGAAGAAAAGTATTAGAATGGCGCGCAAGAACTGGCAAACGAAGCATTGGCTGACCGTCTGCAAGATAGACTGACGACATAAGAAGAATAGCGGGAGTGGCCTGGATGCCGAAGGCAGAAGATTAAATAGGATGGAGAATCATGCGGGAGGCTTACGTTACGCAATAGACGGTACAAGCTGATCATGATGAAAACCAATTAATGGCTTAAAAAAATATTATCTAAGCGTTATTTCATCGAGACAACTACTTGAAATGGTTTGCTGATCGGAATGGTCGTACAAAGTCCGATATTTTTTTAACATAGTGAAACGGAAGTTCTTGAAATTTTTAGTGAATATAGTAGTGATAAGTGTTAGCACATCTACCACCGGGAAACAATGAAAATCCTAAAGTTATGTACAACACGTATCATCTTTTCACACCATCTTCAAAGTGAAGGAAAAGTCTGTGCTTTCAGTTGATGACCCAGATATTTCAGAATGTGCTGCAAACTTCAGGAGCACGTTTTCAGGCAGTGCGGTGAAGCTTTTTCCGTTTGCCATATCCGCCACCAAGTTGGAGCAAATAAAGTGACTTGCATTGATTCTTTCTGTGCAAATAAATACAAAAATGCCTGTAGTAAGCTCTGAAATGCTCTTCCGATATCTGTGTGACTTTTTTCATACAATCCTGAATTTCTTTATATAAATATTTCAATAATCACATAATACCTTCCGAAGCCACAATCAAATGCAATTAAAGTTTCTGAACACACAGTTTTCTTCATATAAGTATCAATCTGTTCAAACTGAGTGTCATAAAGCACATTGATTTTGTCTAACCATTTTTCCTCTCTTACATACGTTTTCTTAAAAAAAAGATTTATTATTTAAATTAAATTAAACAATAGATGAGGTCAATGAGAATGAAATTAAGGCGTCTAAGAGCTGACTACATAACGCACCCATAAAACAGCAAAATCTGAAACTATTAAAAAAATATCAGCTTTAATTTATGCCCTATTTCAGCATACTCGCCATGTTCACTTTCATCTATTGAGCGCTCGCTTGGTGAAACCCTCCGTGTGCCGTCCTGATTTTGGAGACCCAGATGAGGACCCGTTACTGTACGCACGAAAAAAACTACTTGATAGATAGTGGCTGAAGGCCTTTCTGTGATTCTAGGCACACCAGTTAGATAACAAATAGACCTCAGTCTAAGGCCGCGAAGTTCGTATACTACAGCGAGTCTCGAATTGACTTTTTTGATAACACGTTGATAACCATACGTGGGAATGGATAAGGAAATGATAAGGTTTAGAAATTGATTCTGCAGAATGCAGACATCAGTTAGGAGGTATTACTTGCGTCTGCACTCTTGCAGACGGACGCGCAAAAGCGCTCAAAAGCTCGAACGCTATTGAGCGACTATAGTTTTGAAGACTGGCCTGCTTGCTCTTTCACTTTGTCATTTTTCCCAGAGTATTTGACATAGACTTCTGTTTTTCATAAGGAAACAATATATCTCACTTAAAAAACATCCCGAAAAAGCGTGCCTTTCAATATATTCACTAAAATATTCAGTGTATAGTGCGTGGGCTTTTAGGTTTTCAGAAAGTTACAGTATTTAATGCTTCAGGCTCTCCGCAAGAATAACATGTTACAGGTGACGCTGTGTCCCAACTCCAAATTGAAAAGTTTCGATTGTCTCTATAATCCGAGATCGTGTTTAATTGAGTTTGGGCTAAAGTTGTTCCGCGGTTAAGGCTTCTCCATCTTCCTCTATCTCTCTCTCTCTCTCTCTGCGAGTTTCTATCCCCATTACCGAAACTTTCTTTATGGGCTGGAAAGACGTTTTATCTTTTGAGTCCCACATAATTATTCGGTTTTTAAGTGATTTCACTGCGACCGCCTTCAACACAAATCTATTAAACATCGTCTTCATTACAGTTTTCATTCTCAAATCAGAGAACATGGACACATAAATAATCTGCTAATGTCCGTTGACAAATTAAGAAACTTTTCCGAAATCCACTCCACACTAATTAAAATCTATGTGTTTTAAATCATACTAGGACAAAAATGTATACTCTTTATTAAAATATACGAGTAGCATGATGATAAATATTTATCTAGACAACAGATATTGATTAGATTTGTTAATGTTTTACAAGTTCCACAAATATAAAATAGTTTGTCTACTTGCAGTGATTATAAGTATTTATATAAAACCATACTATCATTATTATCATCACCACCATGTCCGCTCCCCTAACCGGAGCATATGGTCTTCACGATCTGCCGCCACAAAGTTCTGTCAACCACGATGGACAGCGTTTCATCCCATGTTAGCACTGCCTTCCGCAGCTCTGCCAAATTTATTATACGCATAATTCCTAGTGGCCATCGAATAATATTATTTATTTTTTAATATTTCATTCGGACACAATGAATAAGAAAATAGTTTTGACTGAGGTATTTGAGAAACATGATAAAACGATATTTTTGGTATTTTGCTTTGAATAGAACAAAATAATATAATGTCCCGAGTATATGTACTCGTATCTTAGCCTCCCCATCTGCTAGCGTATTACACCATGTATTTTTCATAACAAAAACTCTATACCCTGACCCATCTAGATATACATCTAACCCCTATTATTCAAGTCACCGACACCCTTTTCACCGATATTTTACAAAAGAATTTATAAGCCCTGGCTGTGTGTTTTGAGCCCATAAGAGGCCTATGTCTACTTACGAATTATTGAGATGTGGATCCATTGTGTTTGAGGTATTTATAACGCAATGCTTCTCAAAAGTCTTGCGAAAGAAATAAAAATATTTTTCCCAGTCAATCTTATTCTTAAAAGAAACAACATTAGCCTGAAAAAGTTTTCCTGAAATATGATCTCGAAGAAAATACGATGACATTCAAAATATGTAATATAATATCATGTTCGCCCACTAAGGTATCTTATTTTCAAGTAAAAAAAAAAAAAAAAAAATTGTAAGCAAATAGAAATGATTTTTCTGTAGTTTTCTTTTCGTATCTTTAGCATAACCGAAGCTTATGCTAGACACAAATTGCGGCCACCACATAGTATCATCTTTAATGATTTATTTTATCTTAATTCTAATTTAAATGATAAAAATGGTTTATTTATATGAATGAAAATTAACCCTTTCTTTTCCTCCCTAAGCAACGCTAAGTACAATGCACTAGTTAAGTGAGGTAAATAAAAATGGCAATTTTTGTTGAAATATAATAATATGCACCGCATTAACTGTGTTCATTTTACAGTCTGTATCAGCGAATCAAGGAATATTTTGTATTGTAATATTTCCTTTATTCAATGAACATAACTTAAAACAAACATCCAGTTGTGTATATTTAGAAAATGGAAGCTTCCGTATACATTTTCACGCGCATTTTCCTTTTCAGATAATTTAATTTTAGTTCACTGATCGCGCCAAAGTGTAAAGTTTGAATTATAATACTTGCCGTAACTCTGGCGGGGCATTCAACGAGAGTTGTTCTTGTTTATAATAATGCCCCCCACCCCCAAACACACACACTAGATCAGTGATCCTCAAAGTGAGCTACTGATCTTTTGAAGGGCGTAAGAAATATCAAATAGAAGTTATAAGATAAAGTAATGATCACAGAAAAAAATCAAGTAAGGGTATTCAATATATTTTCAATCAGTTTTTAGCATCTGTTTTTTTATGTAAGCACATACAGGAGAATACCGACAGATAATGAAAGTAATTCTTAATTCTCATCTGTGCAATTCTATAACGCTTAACCATGGTGTATATTTGGCTAAGCGCTGCATGTGGGGTCTTGATCCGCTAATCTCATAGACTACAGCCCAAGATTCACGCATCATCCTTATTATTACAGGAATTTACTATGACTGGGTGGTCTTCACGGGACGATTTTTGTCTACCGCCATTTTAAGTTAATAGGCTTTGACTGGCATTTTACGGGTGACGGATCAAACTCGCACCAACCGGGGTATTTTAGAGCTCAGAAATCGATTAAAAGTCTTTTTGTTTTTAATCTCCTTCGGGGTTTGAACCCTCGATCTTTGAGTTGCTAAGCAAACGCTTTGACCATTGAGCTATACCCGCCGTCCAATTTTGCATTTACTCGTGTATAAATTTTTGGGATGGTATAATTTTTTTTCGGATTAAACTGTATTTTTTTCAGTCAATATCACACTAAGGTCGCATAAATTTTTTTTTGATAATTTTTAAGGTTAGTGTACAAAAAAAAACCTTTTTTAAAAAGATTTTTAGTGTTTGGTTGGAAAAAAAAATGTGTATGGTGAAGATACACAAAGGAAGTTCAAACGTTGTTTTTCAAAAGTAAAAAACGGGTTTCGTCATCAATTTCCAAGCTTTTTTTCTCCCGATTAAATGTGTTTGATTCCTTTACTGTAAGTAAAACGCAGGTCATATATTCATCAAAATTCAACGATCAGAGAATACTGTCTATAAAAAGGGATGATGCGTGAATGCATATATGTTGTATGAATATATATATTTATAAATGTAATTAAATTTGAATGAGTACCGTGTCTTCTTTTTACACTTAAAAACTTACACATTTTTTTTTAAATCGTTTTTTGAGCTCTAAAAACAATTTGGTGTGAATTCGATCCCTCACCCGTAAAATTCCAGTCAAAGCCTATTTATTAAAATTGGTGGTAGACAAAAGTTTTCCCAAGAAGACCACTAATTCATAGTAAATTACTGTAATAACAAGGATGATGCGTGAATGTCAGGCTGTAGTCTTTGACGTTGGCGGATCAACACTACACATAGAGCGCCTAACCATTTGTAACAAGGTGAGCGTCATATAATCCACATATTAGACTTCAGCATCACTATTATCATCTGTCGGTATTTATAAAAATTAACATTTGGTATCCTTGATGCTTAGTATACTTAAGTAATGGATCGGATGGAGTGAATTAATGTGTCGTGTAAGTTTCGGAACCCATGCGCCAGACTATCAGTGTATTATTATCTTGCTTCCGAAATTGTTGAAATCACGTACGAGGTAATGTGGTTTGAGCCAAAGGCACTACTTTACGATATAATAATATAATACCGACAAAGTCTTCCCAGCGCGTACTGACGCTAGAGAAATTAATTATTATTACTGCTGTAATGGACTTTTATTAGCGGCGGCTGTAAATGTACAAAGTAACTAGTCCGCAATAAAATGTATTCGTTGTCTGTACAAGACTGATACGCATCTTTGTTTCTTAGAACGGGTTAATCAAGTACGGGGACATCGTATTTTTAGTACCTTTTTTTCAGTAGTAATTAAATATACACATACTATACTTCAAATTCTTTATACGCATCAATTCGTTCAGAAAAAAAATCGGCAGAAGCGGGATGTGAAACTGCGAGCCTTAGAACCAACCGTTGCTCAAGTTCATTACCCTAGACCACTCAACCATCTCCTGCCCGAACTGTTGCGTGGAATAAGTTGTATTTATACCATTGTTACCATTTACTTTATGTCAAAATAAATTAAACTCATATATGACATAAGTTGATACCTTTTCCAAATTCTAAAGCCGTTTGTAACTAGCATCCAACTTTGTTAGAGAACGTATGAGGTAAATACGTTTTTAAATTATTCGATAAAAGATTCAAAATTTGAACAAAATGAGTATTCTCTTGTTTCACGAGTGTGTCTGTTATTTTTTTAATTATTTTTCAACGCCGTTTGAAGAATAGTGTGATGGCAACCTAACTCTAAAGTGGTCGGAATTTAAGTTGGTTCTAGTAACGAATGGTTTTCTTCTTCTTAAATTAGCTTCAAGGGAATTTCGCAGTTTTACGTTAGATTCTTGTATTCTCTTTATATAGGGTTGAACCACTCCGTGAGGACAAAATAAAAATTGTTCAGGCCTCGGAGGCATTGGACTGATCATTAGATTTCCTTATAAGCGCTGATTATGGAACATCAAAATATTTCTCTTACATAACAGCCGTAGTCTATGCAAGTTCGCGGACCCTTGCCCTGAGACTTCCTGGAACCATATATGTTCCCACGTAGACTTCTGGGTATACAGGTGTTCTGGGACAAGGCATATACAACGTGGGCTAACAAAACTGTGAATCGTCAATTTTTGGTGACTATATGCTCCACATTCGGAGTAGATATGGTAAAAAAACTCTCTAATTTCAAATAAATAAGAATTACCTTAGTGCCGTGTTTTTTTTTCTAATTTGGCTTTTATATAAATTTATTGTATGATATAATACAATATCAAATATACATATTGAACATTTGATATTGTTTTAAGTAATTAAAGTTTCAAATTCTTTTAAATCATAAAACGATTTACTTTCATATACATTGACGGATATTTACTTTTATTCTTAATAAATTTTCAGTGGCCATTTAGCTTTATACCGCTCCTTGAAAATTTAAAGTTAGTGAATTGTTCGAATAAATTTAGTCAGATTAAGCGATCTTCTTAATTTTATTTTTCTACGTTGAGATACTTCTTGCGGATATTTTAATCGCACAGACAACGAAGATAGTCTGCAGGAGAGCTTTCTGAAGACACTTTAGTCTAAGTGAAGTTCAATTTCCGGCGATCTCGAAAGGCTGCACGCGATCTCTGATGCACCCAGGACACGCATGCAACCAGAAAAAACCTCGAGAGCTTCTTACTGAGGAATTAATCCACACACAGTAGCGTAAATTACCACGAGCCTCGGACAAGAAGATTGATGATTGCATTGAGTGCAAAAGATCATTAAAGTAATGGAACCTTACTGCATTATCAATCCGGTGGATGGGTTTGCAGCAACAGAATCTTGCATTTCGATCTCCAAGCAATCATTTTTTGCTGATACATGGGATGTCTTTTAGACCTTTAATGTGGTATTTTCCCCTTTATATTCACATCCTTATGCCGTTGACCATAAAGGTTCATCCGCCTTAGGAGAGCATTAACTCCCTCCAAGACAATAGAGTGCCCAAACCAGGACCTGATGAGGTTAGCTGGGTGTTAGCTTATTCCGGCCAACATTCGGTATATATATAGTATATATATACTTTAAATTATTTGCATTTTTTATTTTATTCATTTTTGTTGTCTTTTGACAGTGATGGATTGAGGAAGGCTACTATAATAGTTTGTCGAAACTGCAGTTTCCTAAGTAGAGGTCATACCCAACATGATACAAGTAAAAATAATAGTAAATATAACATAGAAAATAAAAAAATATTTATTATGGTTATTACTTTTTTATGAATAAATAAAAAAGTAATAAAAAAAGACTAGAGGCCTTTGAGATGTGGTCGTACAGAAGAATTCTCGGAATTTCTTGGAGAGACCACGTCACGAACAATGAGGTTCTCAGAATAATCAAGGAAGATAGGCAACTAATAAGAACCATCTCAGAGAGGCGAGCCCGATGGATTGGTCACATCACGCGCCACGATGGTCTTCTTCACGATATTGTGGAGAGGATGGTTGAGGGTAGAAACTGAAGAGGGCGCCCTAGACGGGAGTATTTGCAGCAAGTATTCGAGGACATGAATTGTAGTGCTTATGCTGAGCTGAAAAGGGTTGCGGAGGACCGAGAGGAATGGAGATCGAGATGCAAGATTCTGTTGCTGCAAACCAATCCACCGGATTGATACTACGAAGAAGAATGAATAAATATATTTCTTCTTGAAGAATTTTACATGACAATAGAAAAAAAAACTCGTTCTATCAAATTTCAAAAACCTCACAGTAACTGTTATTTTTAAAGGTTACAAAAATATAAGAAGAACACGTTGAGTACTTGAATATAAAAGCCATTAATTATTTCAAGTGTCTGAAACTAAGACGGTTCAGTAACGTTTTAATTTGGCGCCCGTTTCAAAAGCTCTCTCGCACTTAGCACGAGGTTAATTGAGAAAAAAGGACTCAATTGTAAAGCAAGTCATCACCGAGTTGTGTACCATATTCAAGAAGTCACATAAATTAAAAATCATTGAACGCGGATGAAGACTTTGTTTGGTTACTGACAGACGCTTCCAAAAAACTAGGTGTACTATATAGATCACGTCGGTACTTCAACGATAAACAACTTCATCTTCTATATAAAGGACGAATCCGACCTATCCTTGAATACGGCAGTCACCTTTGGATTGGAGCCCCAAAATACCTTCTAAACTTAATTGACTCAGTTCAAAGAAGAGCAATTCGTTTGATAAGCAATGACACCCTTACTATCTACAATCAATGGAACACAGACGTAAGATTGGTTCTCTTAGTCTTTTCTACCGTTATTACCACGGTCGCTGCTCTTCGGAACTTAAAGAACTAATTCCTCCTGCACTTACTCACAGCCGACAAACTCGTCTCACACTTGCTGAACATCCATACACGGTTAATATATGTCGATCAAGAACTGGCAGTTTCAAAAGCTCCTTCCTTAATGCCACCGGTAAGCTATGGAATGCTCTTGCAGCATTTGTGTTTCCTCCTTCCTACAATCTGGATCTCTTCACGAAACAGATAAATATACACTTGCAATCTCCCCAACCCACACACAAGCACGAACACAACACACGTTTCCTACATGCAGCGTCCAGCCTCCCTGGCTGAACGTCATAAAGTGCACTAGTCTTGACCGGGTGTACTCTACTGCATGCGTTTACATAAAAAAAAAAAAGTTACCGCCTGTCATTGGTTGAGTCGAGCCACATTTTAAGAATAAATGTTTTTGAGTCTCGGTATAATTATTAAATTATTTTATATCTAAAAATATTCATCGGGCACCACATGATCCCTTTAGAAAAAATCTAGGCTCCTACACTGGAGATCGTCGGGAATCATATATGATTCCAGGTACAACTCCAACTGCTGAGATATGTTAGGAAATATAGATAGAACTGAGTGGTGTTAATTTGTGGTAATTATATGTTTCTGATGTAAATCGGGTATGAAAAGAGGCTATATATATAACGTTTATGTAAAATAAGACATAATAACCAAGCAGATGAAATAATTTTGAAATCGTAGCCATTAAATACTACTGCCTAGTTCTAGTAAACTAGAATAACATTGGCAAATCAGTCCACGTAAAGCTTTTCAAATATTTCTTCAATTCTATTATTTTCTTTGATACTCTTAAAATAAAATTCAAAGCTATCTTTATCGCGATCTAGTGATATTTTCATTTTAATAATAAAAAACATAAATTCTTGGAACACCTATATAAAGTTGGTTTACTTAAATGTATGCTCCATCAACATTCTTAAAGTGTATTCTGCTGTTTGTGTTAACATAAATAAAATAAAACTCGGGTACTTTGCCGCAGGCGAACGAACCCTTTCAGACAGGCGCCTCGAGTTTTTCTGAAACTTGAGAAACCTATTTTCAGAACAAAACACTGAAAAAACGTGTGCAGCGGCTGCGTAGCAGTTAGCAAGTACCCGGTTTCCTACTCCGCCAAGAACTGATTACGGGCTGAAAATTGAATGTTTTGATTTATGAAAGCGAACAGTTGGTGGGGTAAACTGTACCGTAAATACACGGGAAATTAACAGAACGATTCAATGATCGTAGATAAAGGAACGTTTTTTTGTGTTTTTGATTTGAACGTTATGATTTACTTACTGAATTATTGTAATTTCAACGTAATTTGCTTTTGATCAGAGCTGCACGTGAGAAAACAACAGTTTTGTTTGATGTGACTTTTCAAGTTATTTATGACAAAAATGGAGTATTTTAAACAAAATTTAAATAGAGAAGAGTATCGATTTTTAAAAACAGGTCTCAAATATCGTTTCACATCATTCTATATCCGCTCATTAACTGAAGCATATGCTCGTCATAAATTTCCGCTAATAAGCTCTGTCACCCAGTTTTATGGCGGCTGTCTCCCAGAGCAAATCTGAGTATATAATTTGTTATATTTCTTACAGCCTTCAAGAAAAACGAAAGCTCGAGAGTCTTAAAAAAAACAAGTGTGCTTTCCTGAGGTATGCAAATAACATATTAACCTAGATCTACCTTTGCCACTTTACCGAATACAAGATGAGAGGCTGCATCTTGTTATTCCTTACTATATAAAATTTTCGTACACTTACCATGCAAAATACGCATACTGTAAATAGTCCTTGGTGAAGATCCAAACCTAACATCATAAATAAAAAATTCTGCAAAATAAAGGCGCTTAACATGTGACATGGCATACCTTCAAGTCTCAGATATCAAGCATGAAGTTAGAAACAAATTATCGTTATTAGTCTTAGATTATTGTATTTTTATAATAGCTATTTTCTCGTTAAAACTAATTGAACACCCGTATTTTTCCCTAATTTTGTAATACAAAAATTGTTATAAAAAATATTTAAAAATATACGTTAAAGTCTATAATGGCGTTTAAAGATTTTCATTTAGTGAAGTGTTATAAAATCAATAATTGAGATCAATCACCTTAGGCCGCACTCTTCTTCGTGTGTTTATTTTAAATTTTCATATGATAAAAAATATATATATTTTCAATTTTGTACTTCTCTGTTTGCGTACACTGAAAAATATATTTCGCGTATTCCAAAGAGAGTGTCTTATATCAACTAAAACGAAATCGTAAAAATCCAAAAACAGTTATCTCGATAAATATTTATCCAGTGTACCACCTTGCTATTTCTGTTGCCCAGGTGATTGATTCCGAGCAACTTATTCCAATACTCTGCTCCTTCCGCCGGAAGAGTAAGTAAATATTATGCCAGCGCAAAAAGTTTGTTTGTCCATAACTCAACAAGTTTCAGCTGCAGGCGAAGTTTCAGGAAAGGTGGAAAATTTAAAAGTTGCTCGCGATACTCGACGCCGACTTCCCGAAGGATTTAAGATGTATTCATTATTCACTGCCGTTTTAATAAAACAGCTTTAAATGCCTGAAAGCTTACAGTTTTAAATGCCTGAAAGCTTATAGTTTTAGTATCCTGAAAGTATTTGTAATCCTTTCGAGTAAATGAAAATATTTCTAAAATTCATATTTCAATTTCTAGAATTTTATTCTTAATCCCTCTGAAGTGGTTCGTATTTTAATTTTGTTCCAACGCTAAAGTTTCTCTCGCAGAATATTAAAAGAGTATAAATGTTTTTTAAGCTTTATAAATTAATTACGTTTGTAATAACAACCAAAAACAAATGTTTTCAATCTAAGCGTTTAAAATCATGAACTGTTTCATTGAATCATTTTAATCTCTCAGCAATCTTACGTCCTCGATTTTATCAACTGACACCTGTACTGTATCTTTAGCATTAAAATTGCCGGATTAAAATATTGCAAGCCAATTTCAACACAGGTGTTCATTTAGTCACTGGCATTTTTTATTTTTTTTTGTTCGGTATTTTGTAACTCAATTTATAAACAAATGTTTTACTTATCACTTCACGGTACTGTGATTTTGATGTATATATATAAGCAATAATCTCCGTCAGCGATTGAACCCCTGACCTTCGGTTTGCCAAGCAAACGCTTTAACCACTGAGCTATATCCACGGGAAAATTATATATGTGTATATAATATACATTTTATTTATTACATATCCGATTCAAATTCGTCTTTACACGTTCAAAAAATTTGTCATCAAGGGCTTTGCAATGTCCAAACGTACTCGTAACTCCACATCCTAAACATCTACCGAATACATCATGTTGTTATTAGTATTTTACTTTGAATGACGAGATCTTAGGAGTTTACTTTACACGATGACTTTATTTCTTCTATTTAAAAAAAAATGATGGGCATTTAACCAACAAGACTACCTCATTTAAGGCTTCAATTTTACGTTTCTTATTAAAATAAAGCATCAAGATCTATTACATCATGAGTTCGAAATTTTGATTGCTTGTTCCTTTTATCGACATTATTAAATGGGTGAACGTTACTCGTATTATTAGGGATGGAATGATCCCAGCGGCTGACAAGGATGTGATGGTTATTACTGAGAGACGTTAACTTCGCTTTATTGTATATCAGAAGATATTGTCAACGTCTCAATTGACTGCCTCTATTAATTTAATTACAACTAAATACTTGGGGAATTATTATTCAAACAATATCCTCGCTTTTGTGACAAATTGATATCGTTATTAGTAAATATATTACGACGATTTCTAATTGAGTTATTTGTAAGCACCCTTTTACATCAAAGAACGACAATGATTTTCAAGACTAAAGCATCATTGTTTTTGACATCAGCATGATATAGTCCTTGCTGACTGGTACCGAAAATCTCGATGTACAATCTTTCGTCTCTTAATTCTGTTCGCTTGTCGTACATCTATGTGTCGCCATATTGGCATTTTGGACAAGTCCGGTCACGAAAGTGACCTTAGATATAGAGATCGCCACTTGCGGCGCTGGGTGTTACTGACCACAGCGCGGTGCCGGAGTCAGCAGTTTTCCCCTGACTGTGATGAGAGTCCGATTGAGGTTGGCCCTGCCTGAATGCTGTGAGTAGTTTCGGGCCAGAAGTTTATAAAGTTATCGAAATATCTATGTGAATGTGCTTTAGAAAGAGTCTTTGTGTTGTTATATGCTCTACATCCTGCCACCACGCGATTGAATAACGTTTTTTTAGAGAGGAGCGAGAAGCCAGTCAGCTCAGGCGGAAGCAATGGCCACGGTGGCCGAGCGGTATAATTACCTGGGCAAAATATTGGTTCCAAAGGTCCGCGGTTCGCATCCCGCTCCTACCGATATTTTTTCTGAATGAATTGACTCGTTTAAAGAATTTTACAAAAAGTGTATGTATATTTAATAACATTTATTATATAAAATTAACTATTGAAAAATATTTTTAAACTTGAATACGGTGTCACGACCTATCGTTCACAGTTTTTTTTTGTTTTTTGTTTATGTAAGCACATGCAGGAGAATACCGATAGATGGTGATAATAATTCTGATGTCTTATCTGTGGAATTCTATGACGCTTAACATGGTGCATATGGCCAAGCGCTGCATGTGAAGTGTTGATCCGCCAACGTCATAGACTACAGCCCGAAATTCACGCAACATCCTTATAAAATATAAATATACACATGCAATCTCCACAAATCACAAACAACCTTTTTTTCCCCATGCAGTCTTTAATTCCATTCAGTCACTGATTAATTTTCATAAAGGTAACTGGTTGCAACCGGTAATGCTCTTTTGCATGTGCTCAACTAAAAAAGGATAATTGTCCTAACTGATACATTTTCATTTTATAGATTCAGGTAACACTGTTGAACTATATGACATTAATACTTTTTCCTCCTTCATATTCCATTTTCATAACAGCTTAAGAATATAAAGCAATATTTTTTGGTATATAATATATGTATATATACTTAGGCGAGTTTAATGCTATTGTCATACTATGTTATTCACGTGCAATCCTAAGGACATGTACGTCCGTGCGTATAATCAATTCCGCACACCATGCATCCTACACGTGTCGCCGTGGACTTGCCACACGTGGAGGTAGTAACACACGCAGATGGGAATAATCAACGGAGTGCTCATATATGAATTGTATTGGACACTCTCTCAGCGGACTAAGACTTAGTTTGTAACATCTCATTTCACTGAGAGACGATTCAGAGCTTTGATCATTTACATCAGACTTGCTGCAAGATAATGATTTGAAGAGAATTTTGTGGTTTATAAGTGTAATGACACGAAAAAAAATTGTATTGGCACATACCGAAAAATATATACATAAGGTGATAAATGTATTTCATAGATGCCAATAAAAATCAAAGGTGATAGTTTGCTTTCCAATGAAGACAAAATATATTGTCATAAATAAGATTGTGAATGTTATATGTATTTTTAACATTTACTTTAAGTTATTTTTCAATATTAAAAAGATGAATATGCCTTCGTTGGAGGCTTCATTAGTTTCCAACGTGTGTAAGCATACTGATGTAAAAATATATTTGACTCATAGAAGTTTGCAGGTCTTCCAACAAGCAATTAAAAAGTTTTCAGAATTATCTGTTGGAACGTGGGAGTGTAGTGGAAGTGTTATGATCAATGGATTGCTTACAAGGAATCGTTATACTTGTAAGAAAGGGATCACTGGAAGAATAAGATCACGGTATAATATCACGAGGACTTTAATTTCAGTATATAAGCCTAATATTTTTTAAGCAGTTTCACAGGTTGAAAAGAGAACAGAATATTTACATTCAAATCTTGAGTTGAACGATTTACGAGATTTTATTGGTTGGCAATTTCTAGAAATGATTTTTGGAATAATGAAAGGTTATTGGTTGGTTCTTGTAACTTTATCAGTTCGCAGAACGGCACGTAACACAGTGATTTTTCCAGCGGGCGGCTTGATGATTGATTATGATGACAGGTACGGAGGCATCGAAATTGAAGACAGAGGATATCTGATATTTATGGTCATCTGCTTATATAGAGCCAGCTCAATTTCCACCTTGATAGGTGCAATAGTACTTGAAGCACTCTTTGGTGATGGCGATTCTACCGACATCTATGGTACCTAAAAGGCAAACATTAATAGACATGGCATAGATACCTAAATTGTTACATTTGATAAAAACAGAAGTCCGCTACAGATCCATGTTAAAACAGGGCACGAAAAAATAATCTATTTAATAATAAAATGGTTAACCTTTATTATGTACTTTATTGACAACATTGTAATTATGGAATATTTCCACGAGAATCAAGCATGATACATTTTTATGCGAACTCTTTATGAATGAAAAGTCTTTACTTGTTATTTTCTATACAATAGGTTTATAGAACAGCTGCCTGAACAAAATAAACGATTTACGTTTGAATTTGAAAGGAATGACTTGTTGAGAGTGGCCAAGATAGCTTTCCATGCTATATTTAGTCAATAAACGAAGATAGCCCAGGTTGGGAGAAATAAGAAACTAAAAAACGAATATGAAAGAAATATAGATGTATTCGATATAGAAGAATTCGTCGCTCGACACTCAAACCGAGTGAACGTCTTGTCATTCTACCTACAGAATGGCGCGTAGTTGCGATTGTGACATCGCGCAAATACATCGTCGCTTAGACGATCACCGTTTGCTGCTGGAGCGGCTCTGAAAGGCTGTTGGATGCGGGAAGGAGTATACACCGATGTCCATTGGTGTGGACTCTCCACCCAACCCAACAAGTCTGCCGTCTTCCCGCAGAAGCCGCTTGCCTAGGAAGTGCAAGGAGATTCCGGCTACCTTCGCGAAAATTGTTACAAGCCCTCGCCAAGTTTCACCATCACTCGACTGTGACAGCAGAGACTCCGAACCTGCCATCGGTGAAGCCGTTACTTTAAATGAGGCTTCCGAAGAAGACGAATCCTCGGAGTGTGCTATGCAAGTTGCCCCTGCTGTTCTGAGTAGGGCTCCCAAGAAGGTCCTTCAGCTCGTGGTTCGAGGAACTGGAGGCCCGGAATGCTCTCTCCGTGGATGCTATCTCTCTCCCACGAGCAGTCTTTCCGAGGAAGTTTACCACCCGGATATGAGTCGCGCTTCTTCTGATGGGGAAAGGCGTTCAGCACGTTGGGTGATCCGCGGTTCTGCAGCTCCTTCGAAGAAGGTTACCGGAGAGAAGATGGCGTATCTTCACGGCAAGGGTCTTCACCCGGATACAACAGCTGATGACTTGCAGAGCTTCTTGGCAGTGACCGCTGCATTCAATCCCTCTTGGATGACCATCAGGAGGATTATCAGCAGACGGACGCTGTCAACTTCTTTCAAAGTCGGGGTCATCGCGACTTCGCTAGAGTCTCTCATGGAGCCTGAAGTGTGGCCTGAAAAGACCATCGTTCAACCCTGGATACGCGTAAGACGAAAGAATCGCAGTGAACAGTGGTTGAAACCAGCTTAAGTGAAGATATTGACATATTTGGTGTTATATTGCTTCGGATTCAGTGCTAGTGTTGACGAAGGCGAAATTTTGGAAGTTTGATGTTGTGACAATAATGCCATGTTATTTGTGGGTCATCCATGATTTACTTATAACAGGGTTTTTGTTGTTACAAGTCAACTATTTGCATTGAGTCTCCTAACGCTTGTTCTGGGTGTGAGGTCATTAATACTAAATGTGTCAATAAATTTACGGGCCACACTTTTATGTAAATACTTCAATAATGACTTAAGATGCTAAAATATTTTGTAATGTTATTGAAGGAAATAAATAAATAATTGTCATTGTATCATGTGTATTTACTACTAATAGTACTTAGTGCATACGGTTCAAGATCAATTAGATAGCATTGCTTGAAAATGCTCTTTAGCATCCTTGGCTCGGTCATCAGCGTCGTAAAAACGTCGAGAGTGGTAAAAAAAGGTTGTCAGCTGTCGCTGCATCGCTCTTACAGCGCGGTCGTGATGTATCGCGGCTCCGTCGCCATTCTTCCATTGTTGACCCGAATCGCTTTATTCTGTAAAAAGGGTCGCGGGATTTATGGGCGAGCGTCGCCAGGGCTCGGTCGTGCGGGACGCCTGGCGAAACAGTCTACGTTCGGGGAAAACATCGCAAGGTTGGTAGGGCAGCAAAATTATTGAACATTATGAAATTATTTATGCTGTTATACGTACATTGTTTATTGATCAATGGTTACATCGCGTTGAAAAAAAAAAATTTTTTTTTCATTCACTGAAGTAAAACAACGTTGAACGCGGAGAGTGCTTGGATGTATAACTGCTTATAAACACAGTCTTCCAGACTTCTAGAACGTCAGATTATTACTCGTTTTGCTGTTTTTTCTTTTTAAAATGAATTTAAAAGCCTCGATTTCTAGTTCATATGCTCTTACCATGAATCAGATACTTGGAAGCCATTTCCACTGCGTAAATATTTTGTTCATTTGTGCGTGTACTTTTTTGTTTTTTTTTATGCGAGCGCATGCTGGAGAACACAACCAATCGAGACCAATGCAACCTTTGACGTTCAGTCATGGCGGCTGAAGTCTGCAAGCTGGAAACGTGTGTTGTGTTTGTCTGTGGGTCGGGGAGATTGCAAGTGTATAAGTATCTCTTTGTTGGAGATATTATATTGAGAGGGAGCGGAGGGTGCTGTCGGTTCGATGCAATATGTTGATTCGTAGGTTTGCGCGGTGTACTTAAATCGTTAAGCTGAAGCTTTTCAAAGCCTTCTGTCAATCTTTCTACACGTGCGGCCTATACTCAGAAGGTCTACAGTGCACTCCGGGTAACAACGCTTTCCAAACTTTGTTGGGACCGCTGCGATACTGCAGTGACTCGGATATGTTGACGGAGGCGCGAGTGGATGGCTTCCATGACGTAATAAGGAAGCGTTGTGCTTCTTTGTGGGCGCGGCTTCGTGGGAGTTTCAACGCAATGGTCGCTGTGTGGGCGGATATGTGGGACTCACGGTTAGAGGGGCACTGGATGCGCCTTCACGTGGCCATCCAGAGGGGATCCGGTGCTCCACTCACTGAGTAGTAGAATAATAACAATGTGGTGGATGTGTACATGCCGATTTATATTTTCTTTATATTCTGTTTAGTTTACATTTTGTTTTTTTCTGTATTTGCTTGGAATTATTGTATGTAAAATTTTGATAATGGCACTAGTGCCTAAATTAATAAAATTTATTATTTTATTAATATGATTGTATGTAGAAGGACACACAGACGCTTGCCTTAAAACCTACTTTATATGAATTCACTATAAACACTTGGTTTTAAGAATTGTATTTTCTTTTAGAATATTTTTTGTAGTATATGACTTTTTTTTTAGCCATTTTCTTACTATCGTATTAATTTTTAATTTCTTTATTTTCAGTAAAAAACATTCATTTAATTCGTTAAAGCAAAATTTTCCAAAGTAAAACACTATTCATAATATTATAAATCAAATTTCATGAGAATAAAATGCCACTTCACTAGATGATACAATGCAGTTCGCTGTAGTATGTTGTGTATCTCCATACAACAGCGTAGCACTCAAGTGCACATCACGAAAAATAACGGTTTGTTTTATAGTTTCTCTGGGAATGAAACTCCGCAACACGAGTCCATGCATAAAACAGTCGTCTATGATTACAACGCAGGAATGAAAAAATTCATATTGTTTATCTCGTAACAACTCATAATTTCCTGATACTAAAATTTTATGACAGATAATTCGTTTTCCTTGAGGCATGTATCCATGACGCTTTTATTGAGCCAAAGAAAGGTAAAACAAACAAAGTGTAAAACACAATCGATCCAACGTCTTTGGCTAGCAAAGTTCATCTAAAGCAGGGGTCGTCAGCCTTTTTATGCCTAGCGCCCACTTTCGCCTATTTTTCATGGTAAAATTTCCCCACCGCTCACCAACTACGCTATATTTCAATTCAGTATATGGGTGGGAAAAATTCTAGAAGGAATGTAGGAGATTTGAAAAACAAAAAATTTCGCCCACCGCGGAAGCCCATATCGCCCACTAGTGGGCGGTACGGACCAGTTTGACGTGATCTAAAATATCACAAATCTAGCCGGCGGGTATAGTTCAATGGTCAAAGCGTTTCCTTTGCAAGCCAAACGTCATGGGTTCGATCCCCGACGGAGATTTTAAAAAAGGACTTTTAATCGATTACTGAGCTCTAAAATACCCACGGCTGGTGTGAATTTGATCACTTACCCGTAAAATATCATTCATAGCCTATCAATTTAAATTGCTGGTAGACGAAAGTCGTCCCATGAAGACCACACATTCGTAGTAAATTCCTGTAATAATGAGGATGATGCGTGAATCTCGGGCTGTAGTATATGACGTTGGCGGATCAACACTCCACATGCAGCGCTAAGCCATATGCACCATGGTAAGCGTCAAAGAGGAATTCCACAAATGAGAATTCAGAATTACTATCACCATCTTTCGGTGTTCTCCTGTATGTTTTTACATAAAAAAACCTACATTTGTTTTTTAATTTACTGTAGTGCATTTTTTTACGAAACCAATCACATATAATCTTGTAAATTTTCCATAATTAGGGATACAATATTAACAAAATTGTCAAAAATAAATCAATACCATAGGTATATTTACATATATATAAATAAATACTTCGTACCTTGTTTCAATATTGAATGATGCAATTTCAACACACCTGAAAATAATAACAATTTTTCAATAATTATTTTACTACATAAATATATCATTTAAATTTAAAACATAACAATACTATCAAATAATATGATTTTTTTTTTTAATTTTTATTAGAATATTATTTTATTATTTCAATATTCCAATCTACTTTTATAGATCATTGACTATATTACAATATTATTATTACTTAAATATACATATACTATACATAAAATTCTTTTTTCAACGCGTCAATCCAAGCACAAAAATAACGGCAGAAGCGGGATGCGAACCGCGGACCTTGGAAACCAACTATGCCCAGGTATTCATACCGCTCGGCGAACTGCGCCAATGCTATGCCTAGACCGACTCGCGTTGAAACTAGTATTTATATCATTGTTATCATCGTACGATAGATGTCGCTAGTATATATTCAAAGTATGTATATTTTTATTATTATTCAATCAGTCTTCATTTATTCACAAGCTTAATTAATAATATTAATAAAATATACATACTTTGAATATATACTAGCGACATCTATCGTACGATGATAACAATTATATAAATACTAGTTTCAACGCGAGTCGGTCTAGGCATAGCAATGGCGCAGTTCGCCGAGCGGTATGAATACTTGGGCATAGTTGGTTTCCAAGGTCCGCGGTTCGCATCCCGCTTCTGCCGTTATTTTTGTGCTTG
Source organism: Glossosoma conforme (assembly GCA_022606575.1). Taxonomy (NCBI): domain Eukaryota; kingdom Metazoa; phylum Arthropoda; class Insecta; order Trichoptera; family Glossosomatidae; genus Glossosoma; species Glossosoma conforme. The sequence goes on from JAGTXR010000341.1 coordinate 173,814, forward strand.
GATTGACGCGTTGAAAAAAGAGTTTTATGTATAGTATATGTATATTTAAGTAATACTATCAAATAACTTTAACAGTTTTTAACCCCTTCTTTGACTCCCTTAAGCTCCACTCATCTTTTCCGTATATACTTTCCTATTATTATTATACTCGATTCCTTACTTATCTTCATCCATCAGTATGTTTATACATATAGGAAACTGATAATGATTTCAATAAAGGCGAAACAAAAAAGTGTGTCTTTTTTTGATCTATTGACGAAACATCCAAGTAATTTATTTGACTGTCGATCTATAGACGACGTATCATATTTTTTATGTCGTGAAAATATTTAATAAAATTTTCTCGTAATAATACTTTAAAAAAATCAAATGCCTTGCATATATTACAAGGAGTATACAAGAAAATAATATAACTACAGACTAGGGGAAATATTTAGGAATGGTATTTCTTCAAACACCACTGCTTAATATGTATGAAATATATTTCCTCAAAAATAATATATTATTTTCCTACTGAGCAAGGTCTTGGGATAGGTTTGGCTTTCAGAGGAAGGACTGGAGAACCTTCACCAAAGAATTCGCTGCGAAGCAATTAGGTTAGGAATACAACTAGCGCTGAAAATAATTAAATTTGTATCAGTTTCATTAAACAAAACATGTCACAAGGATCCGACAACTTAACTATAACATAGAATCATATTTAATTTTCTTTACAACGTGTTCATGTTATAAACTAACTACTTTAAATATATTTAATTATATTTAATCCATATTAATTAAAACTCTTTTTTTATAAGACAATTCAAAATATTTGGTAAAAAAGAAAATTAAATCATTTTAAAAACTTGCTTTTTTTCTTTATGTATGTAGCAAGTTGTTGATTAATTTGAACAATCTCTTAGGATGAAATGATTCAAAACTACATAGTGTCGAATTAATCGTTCTATTTCCTTAAAAATAACGATTACAAAATCACTCATTGTATGCCTTAGATACTAAAGCACTCTCGGTCTCCTATTATGGGGGCTTCCGGTATCATTTATTTCCAAGTAGAGTTTTCAGTATAAAGATGTCTTAGGACAAGGCATGGGTATTGTCAGAACAGATCTCTGTGTGGCGGCAACTGATAGAACTGTGTGGCGACAAATTGTTCCAGACATGTAATGGTAACATCCCCTTTACTTAACAAAGAGATGGCTTCAAAATCGATTGCAGTCGTTACAAAACGCAGCGGCACGACTAGTCTACAACGCGCCCAAATTCTGTCACATTACTCCAATACTACACCGACTGCACTGGTTGAGAGTTTCGGCTAGAATCCAGTATAAATTATGCCTCTTAGCTTACAAGGCACTCAACGGAACTGCACCGGGCTATCTGACAGAACTCATCAAGTCTTCAGAAATAAGCGCGCGTGGAGGAACACTCAGATCGGCTAAAGCAAATAGAAGCACCCTGCAGCTGACGGGAGGTAGTCCTAGCACAGTCTTTGGCGATCGGGCTTTCGGCTACGCTGCACCAATGGCCTGGAACTCACTACCAGAAAGCATAAGAGAGATTAAAGCGGAGGCATCCTTCAGAAGCAGACTCAAGACTCACCTTTTTACTCAGAGAGGCAAAGAAGCGCTTTTGGAATGATCATTCGGTCATAAAAGAGCGCTATACAAATACTAATATAATAATAATAATAATTCACGTCATCGTGATAGCTATAGGATCTCGTGGTGGCGGAAAAGGAGCAGATGAACAACACAAGGACTTTTTCAGAAGCACATATATTCTCGATAAACTTGACAAACTTTCGGCTTGGGCCGAGTTACATGGTTTCAGGCACCGGGCTGACCACAACTCGTGACACTCGTCGCGGTCGGAGGACTACTGACTGGTTACCGGGCGCCCGTGATCGCTGACACCCAGCGCCGCAAATGGTTATCTACAGAATTACACCTGTCAAACAAGCAATATGGCGACACATGCATGTCCGACGAGTGAACAAAAATATAAGACGCAAGATCGTATATCGAGGTTTTCGGCACCAGCCGGTTCCGTTGATAAGATGCTGATATCAACGAAAATGGAAAAAAAAAAATTATCACAAAGAGATAAGTAAAAGATTACATTCGCTTTCCGTATGATGTTATTATAAAATTTTCAAGACCGTATGTTGCATAGAGACAGACATAAAAAATAAATTATGTAATTTATAAGCCACCGTCAATTCATTTAATCTGAAGCCTTGAATAATTTCATGAACATCCTGTAAAATCTTTTGTATCGCAATACTTGAGCGCTGAAGGATATGGATTAAAATTTATTCCGCGTCCCGCCTTTAGTAATTATATAATTTCATATTCGGGACCTTATAGGTCAGGGACTGACAACTTTTTTAGATAAAGAACGAAATAATTCTTTTATAGTTTGTATACCGCTTTACATTTTCTTTGCTTTAAAATCATAAATTTTCGGGGATAAACCTTGTGAAAATTTTTGTGTACAATATTTATAAATTAATGTAATTAAGTGAGAAATTATCGACTTAAATTTATTGACTGCAAATTTTCGTCAGGTCCGAATCACCAATTCTACCAAATAATAACCAAAATATGTAGTATTATAAATTATTCTAATTGCTCTGTTCATTTTTAAGTCAACAATATATTCAGTCACAATTACAATCTTAGTCTTCTTCGTAGTAGTAGTAGTAGTATCAATCTGGTGGATTGGTTTGCAGCAACAAAATCTTGCATCTCGATCTCCACTCCTCCCGATCCTCTGCAGTCCTCTTCAGCTCAGCATAAGAGCTACAACTCATGTCATCAAACACTTGCTACAAATATTCCCGTCTAGTGTGCCCTTTGCAGTTTCTACCCTCAACCATACCGTCCACAATGTCGTGAAGAAGATCATCGTGGCGCATGATGTGACCTATCTATCGGGCTTGCCTCTCTGAGATGGTTCTTCCTAAGTGCCTATCTTCCTTGATTAAGCTTAGAACCTCATTGTTCGTGACGTGGTCTCTCCAGGAAAATCCTCTTATTTTATTCCAAATCAAAATTAAATATTCAATCTTACTAGAGCATATGGTTCTACAAACTTCTGCCGTGAATATCTGTCAATCACCATGATTTCATACTAATCCCAAATCAAAGTCACCCAAGAACCCAAAGCTCCACCGAGTAAATTCTATGTAAAAATTTCAACTCCCCTCCTGATATTGAAACCATTGCATATTTTAATGTTTTTAAATCAGCTTTCTTTAGAAACTCGCCAAACTCTCTTGAGACCTGAACCTGAATGTAGTACAACTGGACCGGACTTTACCCGCCTCACACACGCATCACACCGGAGGACAGTTAATTCTCCTTGATGACGCGTTCATTCATTTTATAATCAGTTAGCAACTGATAATTCCAGTGGGAGTCCCCTCTGAAAAATTTTGGCCACTGCACAGAAGTGTTCAAAGAAAGAACCCGTGAAAGAGATTAGAATCGCATTCACGAGTTGTAAAGAGATGGAAATGGAAGATTCTCTCACTAAAAATATTAGAAGAGATTTTAAATGCGTAGAAAAACATTTTAGTGACCACAAAGTCAGCATGGCTGATAGGGCCGATGCGATTCCCTCGAACTGCATCGAAAATGACTCCTCTTTCTAACAAGAGGAACTGACAGTCCCATAGAATGTGCTCTGAGGTCTGGAAGGGGGCGCCACAGGGGCAACTACGGTTTGAAATTAAATTGATTGAGTATAATCTGTCATTAAAAGCGCCATACCCAGTCATTAATTGGTAGACCAGTGATCAGGGCTTAATGTAATACAACTGTTATTTTTTCGTGACGCGGGGAACCAAAAATAAAATGTACTCGACTAAGCAGATCTGACTTTGGATGATGCGAGAACCATGACAGCTGACAGAGTTTAAGTTTTTTTTTTAGTTTGTGACCTACATATGCTACAGTTAGAGAAACAGACATGGTATGACGATATGTAACCTTTTCCAATCGCTTTGGGTTGAATTCAGATTGCGGGCCGTAGCTTTCAGATCGCTGTTATATACTGCCTACACTACATTTTAAACAAAAGCTTACGCACGCATTTTGTTCAGCTCGAGTGAAATAAATTATTCTTATTTGTACTGAACTCGCGTCACGTTTGATTACAACGGGACCCGACAGGGGGCGCTTATAATTTTATTATTTGTACACTAAACGAGAAAGAGAGACTTCATATTATTTGTGTGCTTTGCTCATATTTTGAAATACTCTACAAGAAAAGCTTTTATTTTGAAAGCTACATAATATTGTGTAAGACATCGTTTTCATTTTGATGGCGAAGTATTATTTGAAATGTATTTAAAGATATTTTATTATTCATAGATTTTGTTATACAAACAAATATGGCAGCTGTGAATTTCAGAATCAAAACATTTCATTTTATTCGCGTCTCAAATAAGCTTAGATTTATTTTATGTCGATAATCGAATATTAGAATTCAATTTTAAAATAATCACTATTTTTGCCGAGTGGCAATTTATTTGTTGCATTTTAACCAAATTAACAATTCATAAATATTCGTTTTAAAGTACATTTTTAAAGCGAAAATTCGCAATGCCTTAAAACTAAGGCGTTTAACCAATGGTTCTGCAATAACTTTGGCGGCATTAGGCATTGCTGCTCGGAGTGTCGCTAAAAATGAACTTGACTGAAAGAACTAAATGGATGCTACCCAAAATATAACTTAATGGACCTATCTTTATTTTAATATATTTAATGGACTGACGATATGGCTGTCTGGATGCGGAAGGCGGAGGATCGAAGAGGATCTCATATTACGTTCAACAGTGGACGGACACAGGCTGATGATGAACCAAATTCAATTTGAACGTTTTAAAACATAAATGGTTATAAACTTTATTAGGCATTGTCCAATTGCTACAAGTGACTGAAATATAAACTTAATGTTGCTCTTTATATTTTAATATATTTAATCACTTGTCTTTGAACTAAAACATAAAGTTATAATATTACGTAAGTAGTAGAAATTAGTATAATGTTGCTCATAAGCAACAAGCATAAACAACACAATACACTATATGTTTTTCATACATAATTAGGGAAGTAAAATATTTTTAGCGAGACTATTTTTGAATAAGTAAACTAACGTAACCAAAGATATACGTACATTGCAAGCACGGTTCTCGTAAGATTACCTAGTGCCTTAGTAGTTTAAGCAAGATTGGACGCTGACCAAAACATAAAAAATATATACAGCCTCTCAAAACCAAATGGTCAATACCTCCATACCTGGAGCGCCAGGTTAATCATGCTATCTCATGAAAAGTTACGATTAACAAATCACTCAAAATTACGCTTCAAATACTACAGCTTATCAAGTATTCGTGGTCACGCCGTGGAAATTGTTGGAAACCTATTTTTCAATGTTCTTAAATGGACCCTTGGGTACAAATATGTCTGGGACATTGGCAATAGCAACTGATACAACTGATTGGTGACGATTTGTGTTATGCGTAGAAAAACATGAAGGTGAAAAATAACATGAAACTTTTCAAAAGACAAATTTATAAATATAGAAAAGCTTCAAGCTTCGCGCTTTTTTTAACTTCAACAAAAAGCAGATACAGTTGAAAATATGATTGATTTTACTATTCAAACTTCTTGCCTTGTAGCTGAGTTCCTAATTTTTTTAAAAAGAAAACTCTTCCAAGAAATTTCCCGTATGTTTGTTAGCGCCCCACGGATACCTACGCACGGTGAGGGAGAGAGTGATATACACTCAGTTCACCCTTGACTTTTACTGTATTCCTATACATTCGCCCTACACACGATCTATATGATGTTCCGATATATATATTTTTGTAAACTTATAAAAACATTTTCTTTCTTCGCATTTCCGTTGCATATATATAACATAGTATTACCACAAATGGAAAACATATTTAATTCCAACTACAATATGAAGATAAACAGCACAAAAACCAAAGTCATGAGAGTAAGCCGCAATGAGCAGCAGAAAATTAACATATCAATGCTAGGAGTACCCCTAAAAGATGCAAAAGAATTTGTATACCTTGGAAGTACGATCACCTGGGATGGCAGAACAAAAAGAGAAGTCAACAGTCGAATACATCAAGCAAGGCTAGCTTTCAATAAAAAAGCCAAAATTCTTGAGTCAAAGAATATTACTTTAGGGCTCCGCAAGCAACTTGCCAAAACACTTGTTTGGAGCATCTTAATGTACGGCTGTGAGACATGGTGCTTATCTGAAAGTGATAAAAAAAGACTAGAGGCCTTTGAGATGTGGTCGTACAGAAGAATTCTCCGAATTTCCTGGAGAGACCACGTCACGAACAATGAGGTTCTCAGGATAATCAAGGAAGATAGGCACTTAATAAGAACCATCTCAGAGAGGCGAGCCCGATGGATTGGTCACATCATGCGACACGATGGTCTTCTTCACGATATTGTGGAGGGGATGGTTGAGGGCAGAAACTGTAGAGGGCGCCCTAGACGGGAGTATTTACAACAAGTATTCGAGGACATGAATTGTAGCGCTTATGCTGAGCTGAAAAGGGTTGCGGAGGACCGAGAGGAATGGAGATCGAGATGCAAGATTCTGTTGCTGCAAACCAATCCACCGGATTGATACTACGAAGAAGACCACAAATTGTTGCCAAACAGTTTTGTCAGTTGCCACTAACCATACTTTGTCGCAAAACATCTTTGTACCTGGATGTAACACCTAGGAACATATGGAGTTTCTAAGAAACTTCAAAATTGGAGCCCGGGGACTTGATTAGATTGGATATTTTTGGCCAAATAAGACGGTGATTTATTAGTTATAACTTTTAAGGTCATTTTACAATTACCGAATAAACAAAAGTTCAGTTAGGAGGCTTATATTTTTCAAATACTTTATAAATTAACAATCTTTAACTGCTTTAACACTAAGTGGTCATCCCTGAAGAATACCTCTGCAATGGCGGTCGAAATATTGCATATAAATAATTAGCCACACACGGCTAAGCCCAAAAGCCACAATACCAATCTTTAACTGCTTTTTCTTAGAAGAAAACTTTATAGTTCTCGTACTCGTTAACTGCCATCGGGAACTATACAATGAATATAATGTAATCAGTGGATCTCGAGGATGCAGAACTGATTCGTAATGAAGCAAATCGCATGGCGTAAGGTAAGATAACACATCAATTTGTTACGACCTTAGCTAAATAGTGAATACAAGATGAGAATTTAATTCGTGAAAAGCGTACGAGCGAAACGCCGCGCTTTATATTTACAAGCTTTCGTTCTATCTTTTCGAGAGAAATGCCGCATTAAAAAAGATATAAGACTGTGTGCCCTAGCACTATATATTTATATACAAATACTTACTAATTGGTACATGAAAAATATCTGTGTGTCTCGCTCGCAGTTCCATATAGTGTACAAACAAAATGCAGATTCGCACATACAAAAATGGGCTTTTATTGGGACAGCCTGTATAATCAACGTTAGCTAAAAACTTACATGTATGACTGCCTTTGTACGGAAAGCTCAATTCTGAGAATATTTTCTAAGCTCCATACACGAAAACTGAATTCTTTCCGTCTCTATTTCAGTCACATCAGTCTAGCTTTCAAGGTAATTGAATCTCTACCTCATTTTATACTTTATTGTCTTAAATAATAATGTAATCAGCTCATACTCTTTTTTCTAGAATGTAAATTTTATGAAAAGTAAGGCTGAGATATTAAGACGCTCAATTTTCATGCAATGTGTAGCGGGTTTACGCCGTGGCAAGTTCTTAAAAAATGTTTCTACAACACATAACAACCGGTCGGTGTTACATTACTTTACATCAGTAAAATGCTTATCATAGTATTATGATCAAACTGCCTGTTTAATCAAAGACATCTTGTTAACTCCACATATTCAAAGTGCCAACTGTACAGTACCTTAAACTACGCCATCCTTCTATACGACTGACAAACTTGTCACTTGACCTAAAGTCAATACAAGAGTATAATGGTTTTTTAACACTGATGCCTACGTAGAATAATGTTCGACTCTGAGAGGCGTAAAAGCCAACCTTTGATAATTCAGTCATTTAAGAGACAAAATCCACCTTCGCCTCTTGCGTTCGGTTAAGAGGTAAAGGTGGACCTGGTTAAGACATATACTAAGGATTCCGTGGGAAAGCATAAACTATAGCTGTCTTTTCTTCAAGCTCCCGGCTTGCACCGTCCTGGAAGGTCATCGGGAACTAAGCAAAAATGGACTGCCTGCTGAGCTGCGGGAGACAAAGCTGACTTGGGATAAAACGAAGACTATGGTGGAAGACAGAGCTTTGTGGCGGCGGTTTGTGAATGCCATATGCTTTAGTTAAGGGAGCGGACATGGTATGATGATGATGATGATAAGAGACAAAAGTGGACCTGTCATTGAGATGTACTTTGAATGCCGTAGTAAAGCATAAACTGCAGTTGCTTTTACTTAAAGCTCTCGTCATCTCATCATTCTTGAAGGCCGTCGTAAACTGTACATATAATTTTCAATTTCAATTTTTTAATTTTATTTTTTTTTCCTTGCAGAAACATTACAAATTTTATCAACTCAATGCATTTCTGAAGTACAATAATAATGAAATAAAAATACAATAGTAATAATAATGTACTTAATGAGCCTCCGAGAGGCAGAGCTGACATGGAAGAAGGCGTGAACCGTGGCGGCTGATAGAGCTTAATAGCAGAGGTTCATTAAAACCACATGCTTTAAGAGCGGACATGAAAATGACTCATTTTGCTTTCATTTATGCGTGGTCTCTAAATTCCATGCAATAATTTAATAACCGTCAGATATCAAACCTCCTCATACTGCGCTAAACTAGCCATTTTCAAAATAGTAAGCATCATACATATACAAGTAAAGTTCTCAGATGCGATCTCTTTATTACTGTCTGGTAGTTTTCTTCTAAGCGTGTACATAGAAATGTATATATAAATGAGCTGGAGTTGCGTAATCAATTTCTGTGAAACGGTGTAGCTCTTTCGATTAGTTCCAGGAAAAAAGCCTTTAATCAAGAAAATTTACAATATCCTTATTCAAAAATAAGCCAAATATGAAAATATGAAAAAATGTAATAACGTAGCTACATGTTATTTTATTTTATTTGTGAAGATTTCATTATGATTTTTTTTCTTTTCAACTTTAAATCTGGTTGATGCTAGGTTATTTTAAATATAATACACATAATTGAAGCTCAAAGCTAAGGCTTATAAGTTTTGATTTTGAAGCTGTCGATTATCTAAAACTTTAAAGAAATCACTTAAGATATGCCTCAGATCCTATAGATGCCGAATTTTTAAGTCTGTGGACTCCCACTCTAGAGGTTTTCGGGAAACATGTTTCCAGGTTAAGAGATGTCTTGAGACAATCTTAAAACAGTATCAGCCACAGATCTGACAAGGGCAGCTATTTGTGGTTCCCACATGCACCATATATGGAACATAATAAAAAAAAAAATTATGCTCAATACTTGGAGTGAAGTTCAGTAGACAGCGCAATCGACTAAAATCTAATATAGTCATGGTTTGATTCCCTCACTTAACTAAAACATATGGTTTTCATCATCAAACTGCCACTATAAAGCTTCACCGGCTGCCATGTTTCTTGACTTATTCATGTCAGCTCTGTTTCTTAGAGTTTAACTCATTATATTTACATTTTACAGGTATTTAAAGTTTTCAATCCATTACAAGACGGGACTCGAGAAATTGAAGAAAACGTAGCTTTAGTTCTGTAGCAACTCAAGTAAAAAAATCAACTGCCCAGTATCAAAACAACCTGATAATTAAACATTTATTAAACTACATAGAATAACAGTAAAAATCAGGTAATAAAATACCGTACAGTGATCGTTAAATGTTACATTATTTTTAAATTATGTCAACTCCACAAATCCTTGATATTGTGGCTTTTGGGTTGCGCCGTGTGTGGTGAACTTCCTTCAACCAATATTCCAGCTCAAAACTAAATAAATTATTTATCCTGAAGAAGACCCCTGCAATGGCGGTCAAAATATTGGTTAAAGGAAGTTCACCACACACGGCGCAACCAAAAAGCCACAATATCAAATCTAGCCGTGAAAACCTAAGAAGTTATCCACAAATCCTTAATTTTCATCACATTTCTCAGTATTTATAAACAAAACCGAATTTTTTGTGACGTTCATTAATTAGAGAGTGGACACATTTTATTTGGACTTTCACTAATTGTAATTTTCAAATTTTTATAATACAGCAAAGCGAGTGAAATTTCTTCAAATAAATTCATTTCACAGCCTTCGAATAGACGTCAATAGCCTACATTATGAGATTCTGGAGTAGGCGTGATCTCCGTTAGTCTATATAGGCATATTCTACAGGCGGAGTTTCAGGCTATTTCAGGCGTATTGGACAGGCTTGGACCGTCGCAGGCTACATAGGTTTATTGAATAGGCTCTCGGATTCAAAGGAACCCCATCAGTATGCACGCCCCCGGACTTATTGCGCCTGGACCACGTTTAGAGGCTCACTAATTTATTCAGCAAAAACACTCTTTAGCGTGTCCCATAAATAGTCATGAGTAGTGATGGGAGGAAAATACGATTCGAGGAAATAATAAAAAAATCAATTTAAATACTTTAAAAATATATTTTTATATATTTTAATTTATTCTAAATATGCAAATATATTTTAATATTTACTTCTTGTTCCTATCTTATTTTAAGAAATAGTAACAAAAAAACTATCATTATTATTGGGTGGCATTTATTCCAGCTAAGGAGCATATATTAAATAATATTAAGTACAACTTTAAATATAATTAATTAGAATCAATGCCTTAATCCAGTATAATGGTTGCAAAAATCCAAGCAAATAGCTAAATTGTTATGTTTGATAAATAATTGAATGGCCTTTATTTCTTAGTTCAATAACTAATTCAAAGTTTTGGCAGTAAGTTAAATTAATTGGCGGATTATAAATTGAATTGTCTTTGAAATGAATTACATTTTTAGGTATTTATTAGCCGTTCGCTAAATAATAACTGCACATAATTGAATTAAATGCTACCAAAAAAAATGCCGAATTTAGTAGACTTATATATTTTATATGGTTCAAGAGTCCACATTCAGTTAGAGTATTCTTGAATCGTGTTTTTTCCCATGTTCATGTATGTACATATTTTGTAAGAGACTAATCTCGAATAATCTAATTTATTGACTGAAGAATTACAGAAGAATTCTCGGAATTTCCTGGAGAGACCACGTCACGAACAATGAGGTTCTCAGGATAATCAAGGAAGATAGGCACCTAATAAGAACCATCTCAGAGAGGCGAGCCCGATGGATTGGTCACATCATGCGACACGATGGTCTTCTTCACGATATTGTAGAGAGGATGGTTGAGGGTAGAAACTGTAGAGGGCGCCCTAGACGGGAGTATTTACAGCAAGTATTCGAGGACATGAATTGTAGCGCTTATGCTGAGCTGAAAAGGGTTGCGGAGGACCGAGAGAAATGGAGATCGAGATGCAAGATTCTGTTGCTGCAAACCAATCCACCGGATTGATACTACGAAGAAGATTGACTGAATTATTTGATCAAGAGTCCTGCTTGAGCATCCATTAGGCAAACATATTTAGTATACAAAATAAATGTGGAAATAAATTATCAAATAATAATTCTTTTTTATTTTCTTACTATCAAAACATTTGAGTTTCACATTGACATCAATATGCACGCATGAGAGCACTAGTAGGTTTTGGGTGAGGAAAGTATGGAGGAAATACAAACGTTGTAAAAGGGGTACTTTGCTTTGTGATAAGGTATGATTTTGTGCATGAAGCTTCAATATTGCACATGGGATTAAAACATATTCAGCAAACTAACCCTTCCGCTCTCCGTATATGTACGCCAAGATATCTGTGAGGTCATTGAGCTAATATTTTGAATGCTTTGTTGCTATATGGTTGGTCTATACTGCGGCTGTATGGGCTAAAGGCCGCAGCGCCGCCTGTGGCACAAATTACATTTCAAAAGACAAACTTTCGTTCCAACGGACGAAGAATATTAAATCGCGTATTGCTGAGGGACTCGTTTAAGTGAAATCCGTTGGCCTGGAAAGCGTTGTTTAATTGCGGGTCACTTAATTCCCCACTGAAAGTTGCCGCCGTCATAAAGTATCACGATTCAGTGCGTCGCCAAGTACATCTCTACCCGCTTCACTACCAGGCGTACAATAATTGTATATCTTCTTGTTAATACAAGCGTTCAATTATTCTACACATTTTTATAAATACAGACTGTAAATCTTGCCGTTATTATGATCGCTTAGTAATTTTACATATCTTTGTAAGATGAAGCGTTTAATAAGTGTGCATATTAACATCAAACAACAATAATTGTATACTAATCGTTTATACCTGTATATATAATCTTGGTGCTCTTACCTATTGAGCTAACGAGCCTATTCGTCTGCGGGTATAGCCCGGAATCGTTTGCTTTGAAAACCAAAGATCGTGGATTCGATCCCCGATGAGGATTTTAAAAAAGGATTCTTAATCGATTTCTGAGCTCTAAAATACCACGGTTGGTGTGAATTTGATCCCTCACACGTAAAATGCCAGTCGTAGCCTATTAATTTTAATTGGTTGTAGACAAAAGTCGTCCCGTGAAGACCACCCATTCATAGTAAATTCCTTTAATAATAAGGAGGATGCGTGAATCTTGAAAGCATGCGTCTCGAACCGAAAGTTTGTCATTTTCATCGAAAATATATGTCAATGTGCTTCTGAAAAAAACTTTGCGTTGCTCATGTGCTCCTCATTCCTCTATCATGCGTTCTGATAACGACCCCGGCAACGTGAAGTCGTTTTCTCTGAGTAATTGGGGATGTTAATAAATTATTTGGTACCGTGGTATTATTACCAAAAAAATATTTATAAATGAATTACGTAAAACTTAATTTTTAAATGAATATAACTAAAAATTAAACAATTATTAAAATACATGGATTATGTAAATGAATATTTTCATTGATGACATTTAAATTGACAATCAAATTAATTTGAGTAAAAGTAAATTAAATTAACATTTTTTTTATTTCTTTTATTAAGTAATAAAGTTAAAAAGGAGCTATGTAAGGAAATTTAAGCGTTCATCACCTATTTTATTGAATGGAATTCAAACGCTTACTCACTGGAGTGGTTTAATTCCTTTTAATTTAGTTGAACACGTTATTCATTGATGTCGCGCAGACTGTAAAGTCTCTCACTAGTTTAAGCGATTCATTCGACGAGATGTTTAACTTTTGAGGTACACTTTGAATAGATATAGAGACATTAAACTAAAGACTCGGCTTTTATTCCATAAAAGAGATACTTGGAAATGCTGAATTTACTTTCGAGACCAGTTGGCTTTGCACAATGAAGTACAATGTAAGTAAAAAAAACATAAAGAAAGCTGTTTTTTTTTTAACATATTTGAATAACAAAACAGAGCCTCATTATTTTTATATTTATATACATTGTAAAAAATTTAATGCAAATTTATGTTATATTCTTGGAAACTAAAAAATATATGACTGTATCGAGATCGCAACTGCAGTAAAGTATAGAATCTTTTTGACAACGCTTCTGGAGTGTGACTATTTATATTCACATCATTCTCTCTAAGTTCGTTATTGAATTGCGTGGTGGCAGGATGAAGAGCAGATGAACAATACACAGACTTTTCGAGAAGCAAATATATTTTCTTGATAGACTTTACAAACTTCCGGCCCTAGCAGAATAACATGCCAGGCCGGCCATAATACGACCTTCTCGCGGTCGGCACAAAACTAACACAGCGCCGCAAGTGGATATCTTTATAACTAGTCCTCCTATCGACATTACAAAAATGACAACATATGCGAATCCGATGAGCGAATATCGAGGTTTTCGGTACCAGACAGCAAGGGGCTATATCATGCTGATGTCAATATATTAACTATCTCGTGTGATATAAGTGAGAATTTTCAAGAAACATAAGCTCCTGTAGAACGATGTCTTTTTTAACAAAAAGATAAGCGATATATGTATTTTTTATAAAACAGCATCTCTGTCGGGCTAAGAAAGTGAAAGACATTTATTTCAGTAGATCAGCGTCTAACCAATGCGCTTTACATGACATAGTAAAAAGGCATTTTTTGAGAGTATTTAATTCAATTATTGGAAAATAATTATTTAGTAAACGGTCAGTAATAATAATAACCTTACAACGTCAATACAAAATAATCGTTTGACAATAAACAAATATCAATTAGTAATAGAAAAAGAATAAACTGGCAGAAAATAATTAATGAATGGTAATTTATAATAGGTTTGGTTTAGTAAGGTTAGGTTTCCATTCTATGTGTTGGTTATTTATTCGTTATACATTAATTTCTACCAATATTTAATAAATTACTGTCATTTTAATTTTATAACTGACCACATTATCACTGACACTGTGAATACTGCCAATTTATTTAGTCTACGCCGATTAATTTTATTTACTGTCAATTGATTAAACTTACTGTCAAAACCTTGAATTAGTTACTGAAAGAATAAATACAGGCCGAACAAAAACAGCGAAAATCGGTAGTAACAAGCAACTTACTTTTTAAAGATTTATAAAACTTTTCATATAGATATGGAAGAAATAAGGCAACTGTGAGAACAAAATTTACGTACAAAAATACTAATTTTCTTATTAATAAAACGCCATTATCTTGATTTAATTTTAATATATTATATATATACAGAAAATAACATTTTCAGACAAGGGTTACCATATATAATTTACTACGATCCTTGACTATTTAAATTATTAAAATATGCGTACTAAAATTGGAAATTATATAAAAGATACAAAATCATTGATATTTATTGGGAACAATCAACTTAAAAATATTTTGCTTAAGTACATTGATCAACTATTAAAATGCTAAAAAAAAATATTACTAAAAGTAATCTATTCTACGTTTATTTTGATCAAAGCTATCCAAAGAGATTTCAAACGCTTTGTTGATTTATTTAAGCTGTTGGAGTATTATTTTAGTCTATATGAATCTCATTGAATGGCCGTGAAATGTTTCTTAAGTGAGTGCCTCAGGTGCCTGAAGAAAACCTGAAAAGAACAAATGCCTAGTAAGTATTTGGCTTACGTCGAATGAACCTGATTTCCTACTTCTTAGCATATTATACTCTAGGAATTCGGTATTTTTGGCTGAAGAGAACGATCATTTTCAACGTAATACAATGAAAATATTACAGCCTTATTTAACACTTAAATCGTAAGGTTAAATTATGATCTAAGGTTTGTATATTTTGCTTATACTCAGTGTAATATTTTACTTAGATTTAATTATATAGGGTCCACCAAATAACTTTTTTTTTTGAAAATGGGGCGAAAAACTTCAAGTGTAGCTTCTGCTATGTGGCACGTAGCGCCGTACTGTTGAAACCAAATGTTGCCAATATCCTCATCTTTAATTTTTGTGAACAAAAATGGCCCGATAACGATCGCCGTTGACTGTAACGGCCACTCCTAGCTCATTTTCAAAGAAAAATGGCCTGATTTTCAAAGTAATGTCGCAATACTTCTCAGCGTTGTTCAAGCGTATAAACAACCATATTCGTTTAGCGGAAGTATATAACTAATTATCTGTCAAATCAGACATGAGCTAAGTGTTACCATTTACGAAATAAGCACTAGTTGAAAAAAAACGTTAGATGGCGGACAATAACATGATTTTCAAAGTAATGTCGCAATATTACCCAGCGTTTTTCAAGCGTATACACAACCATATTCGTTCAGCGGAAGGATAAAACTAATTATCTGTCAAATCAGACATGAGCTTAGTGTTACCATTTACGAAATAAGCACTAGTTGAAAAAAAACGTTAGATAGACCCTTTATAATGTTTTGTAAATATTTTTTTTTTACTTATTGATAAAAAAACAAACAAATGCTTTATAATATTTAACCAGCTTTACAAGGTTCATGTTTTTGACGTTTTATTAAAGAATTAACCGCGGTATTCCACCAAGTATACAAAACAGTGCTCAAAATGGTCCATGTTAAAACAAGATAAGAAGTATTTATCTGTTAAATATATGAAATAGATCATAAAGTGAATGTAATAAATTAAAATATCGAATATGTCACTTAAAAAGATTTTCAAGTTGTTGGGTGGTGTAAAGTAATTAAAGTTTTTTAAAAGTTCTATAGTTCCGTAGTCCCAGAACAGTAATTCTTAACCCTTAAATTGAGTCACACTTCACCTCGTGGTTCGTTTTTTTTTGTTTAGGAAAACAATTTTTTTAAGAATTCTACCAATGAATCGGTGATCACATGCGTAATAAAGAAATATTTCATTCTCGTGTTTTTATTATTTTATTTTTATTTTTGACGCATTTATTTATTTTTTTGGAAAAACTGTAAACCATATTTTTTTGTTTGTGTTTCGATACTCCGATAAGTTAATAGTTTTAAAATATTTCATTCTATAAAAAATAATAAATGACGGTTGATAGTTGATTTTTTTGAGGTCTCTTTTCAACCACTATAACCACTGTACCGTCCCAGGGAAAAACCAATAACTCTAAATTTTGTATGAGCTGTAACACCCCATTAACGCGGTCTCGACTTTCGCGTTGTTAGGGGTATTTCTGTGTCAAAAAACTTTCAAAAATTTAATAAATAAGATTCGATAATTTATACTTTCTTCGTAGTATCAATCCGGTGGATTGGTTTGCAGCAACAGAATCTTGCATCTCGATCTCCATTCCTCTCGGCCCTCCGCAACCCTTTTCAGCTCAGCATAAGCGCTACAATTCATGTCCTCGAATACTTGCTGCAAATACTCCCGTCTAGGGCGCCCTCTACAGTTTCTTCCCTCAACCATCCCCTCCACAATATCGTGAAGAAGACCATCGTGGCGCATGATGTGACCAATCTATCGCGCTCGCCTCTCTGAGATGGTTCTTATTAGGTGCCTATCTTCCTTGATTATCCTGAGAACCTCGTTGTTCGTGACGTGGTCTCTCCAGGAAATTCCGAGAATTCTTCTGTACGACCACATCTCAAAGGCCTCTAGTCTTTTTTTATCACTTTTAGATAAGCAGCATGTCCCACAGCCGTACATTAAGATGCTCCAAACAAATGTTTTGGCAAGTTGCTTGCGGAGCCTTAAATTAATATTCTTTGACTCAAGAATTTTTCCTTTTTTATTGAAAGCTAGCCTTGCTTGATGTATGGAAGTACCATCCTAGGTGATCGTACTTCCAAGGTATACAAATTCTTTTGCATCTTTTAGGGGTACTCTTAGCATTGATATGTTAATTTTCTGCTGCTCATTGCGGCTTACTCTCATGACTTTGGTTTTTGTGCTGTTTATCTTCATATTGTAGTTAGAATTAAATTTATACTATTCGGTACTTTTTCCGCTCTTCCAGGGGTGCGGCCAACTTCCGTTAAGAAACACTGCCCCAGAGGATGATATTTGACTGAGGTGAGGTCTCGCACGCCTCCGGGACGAAACTAGTTGAAAATGAAAATTTTAGCGCGCCATTAAATATTCCCGGTGGCCGCTTTCCCTGGAAACATTTCCATTTAAAATTTACAGACCCGCAGAATAGTTCCACCGCATGCTATCGCATCGGAAGATAGGTCGTGACAGTGGCGTATCCAAAAAGAAATTAATTCAATTGCGATTTGTATATCTAACTATGTTAGAGAAATATTGATAAATATTCACTGTACTCAAGAAAAGTTAGCATGATCACTCACTACGAATATTTTACTAAATAAATTATTTTTACTTAAATCCGGTTTATATTTATAAAAGCTACAACACTTTAAATTACTCAAAGTAGGTACAAGGTATTAATTACTTCCTACCATTTTTGAACAATATCATACTGAGAACTATTTATTCATTTTCTGAAATAGCGCGGCTTCGTCTGTAATAAAAGCTTTTTCAGTTCCCAACCTGTATTAACATAGTATGTTTATACTTATTTTTTAAATGTATCTCAAAGTCATAATAATTACAAATATAAGAAGCTAAAAATAAAATCGTTTTACAGTATAAATATATTTAGAAAAAAATAGTTTTTTAGGATAATCTCTGTAAATTAGATACAAATATAGACTTTACAAAGAGAACAAAAAGAAATAAGAGTCATTTCCATTTCAGCCTTGTTAACTGCGCATCACAATGATAACTTTAATAAAGATGTAATTCAAATCAGGTATATTTAATTTATAATAGGTTTTATATGTATAATAACAGATATCTGAATAGAATACTTGACGTACGATGGTTGGACTTTGTGAATGACGAAGTGAGAAAGCGGACAAGGCAGCCTTCCATAATACAGTCGATCAAGAAATGGAGGTATATGCTACTTCTTTGAAATGAGCTGAAAATTATTAACTACTTAGTTTATCTAAATTTAATAGTTGATGATTCCACACTTAACCGTTTTTTCTGTCAAATAAAAAATTTAATGCTTAAAAATTTTCGATTTAATTTTCCAGGTATAAGTGCATCAATTGAATGTTACGTCTTTGGTTTTACTACTTCCGCAAAGAGCTCGGATTGAAAATTAATTACCGCATCTGTGTAACATCGGTAGTACGGGAACGGGTCCTTTTAGAAACTTCCTGGGAGCCTTCCCAATCTTTAAATATTGGATCGTTCAATGGAGCTGCATGCTAGCAGCTAATGCAGGGGAACTTTCAAAGAACTCCGTTATTTATTTTCAGACCTGATATTACCGTTACGTTTATTAAACCATCGGTTATTAATTGGTTTCGTGATTGAACTGCACTATGAAGATATATAATATTTAATTTTTATCTTATATTTTTTGATACACTTAAGATAAGCCCACGTATAACTTCAATATCATCATTATTTTACGAGTTTATCCAATACTGAAATAACTCTAGCATTTTTTCTTATTTAAGTTCTATAACAAACCTAATCACTTCGTCTGCCGTCAGTCGATGATAATTAGTTGATGCTGTGCTTAATGTTACCAACTTTATAGCAAAGCAAACAAGCACATTATATTTTAGTTATTTGCTGATACATTTATTATATGTGTTGCGTGTATTACACAAAAAGTATTAATTAATTAGTATTAATAAGAGTGTTACATTTTGTAATAGGCGCCTTTACCAAAGAAATTAATGAAATCATTTTAGGTTTGAAATATTGCAATAAATATTTATTTATTAACCTTGTTATTACATGTATCACGTTCAGTAAGGCCTCTGTTTAGGAAACTGCAATTTTGACTAACTCGTAGCTATTTTCAATCTGTCACCATCAACTGAGCTGCATGTATTTTCTTAAAACAGGGTAAATAAATAAATATTTATTCTGTAAATAAATAATTAAATATATCTATCTGAAAATGAATGCTAAAAATATTAAAAAATATATGTATTGTTTTTGAGATAATTTTTCTTTAATATTTTAAACATATTGTTTATTGTATGTGATTTTTTGTATTTTTCTAATGGAACTTTTTTTCCGTACACATACGAATAGAAGTCTTATTTCTCTAGTTCAAAAATGAAATTTATAAAACTGTCACAGCGGGCGCTGAATAAACTGAAAATAAATATGAAATCCTAAATCGCTTAACCTTCGCTGAAAAAGCTGCCTCCCATCGCCAAATGATGCAGCATTTGCGGCTCCAAACTTCCGAAGACTTCAGGAATTTGGTCACGCCGCTCCACGTCTCAGAAATCTATTGACGAGGTTTCCACCCATTTTCATACCTACAGCCTCCTTATTTACTTTATAGAAAACGCATCAGAGAAATTACCAACAGAGTGTGAAGAAGAAATCTTAATATTTTTTAGTTATATCAAAAGTTCAAACTGCTGATATGCAAACTATCAACAAGAAATACTACTCTATAGACTATTTTAATGATTAAAGTTGTAGGGTTTTTTAAGTTCATTTTGAATTGCAATTACGAGCATTTTACCGTTACCACTTTTAGTTAAACTGATCAGATACGGTGTATAATTTTTATTTAATAAAAAATATATAAATTTAAAAATAATGTGGCACTGCTCTTTATAGCATACAAAACATTTAAGGATATTGTTTGAAAAAGTAGTATTACTTACATATGAATTTTCTATTTAAAAAACAATATTTTTTTTTATATTTTTGAAAAAAAAAAAACTTTATATTCTGTTTATATTTTTTGGCATTCTTTAGCTGGTGCGATTCATCTAGGAAATTAAAGCACTGTATAGACTGTGATAGAAAAAAACGGCAAGTTGAATTTAAATTTAGTAGCTTAAGCGATTCAAATTCATGTCTATCTATATATATCATTCCGCAACCACTGTATTCACCTGACTTAGCACCATGTCATTTCTGACTATTCGTTAAACTCAAGAGACCACTCCGTGCACACCATTTTGAATCAATAGAAGAGATACTACACAAAATTAAGAAACCACTTTTAGTTGTTTACAAATGGGCGGGTATCTCAAACAATAATGTATATTTTAACGTAAAATTTGGCACAGATGTAAGTGACAGTCGTGCAACAAAAAAATAATCGAATCGCTTAGCCGCACCCAATTAATCGAACCCAGGACTGGTAGCCTGACAGTAGAGAGGTTTGCCCTAAAACAGTACTTAACTTGAATAAAACACATTCTTATTCGCGCCCCCGATCAAACAACTTCCGGGGAATGCCACGACGGAAAGAAAAGTGGAGCTCGGGAAATTCCCCTCACCCGACTGGGGGCCTTTGCTCTAAGAGTTGTGTGAGAGCTCGCAAGAGAGGTTGAGCGGTGAGTGAATACTTTGTGTAGACGGACTTGGTAACATATACGTCATAGCAGTTAAATGCACTGCGATAGAGTAATACATTCTAGAAAAAAATACATTTGGCCTAATTTTGTTTATGCCTTGTCCCAGAATAACTGGATACCCGAAGGTCTACATGGGAACATAGATGGTGCTCGGGAACATTCAGGGAAAGAGCTCACGAACTTGCAAAGACTGCAGCTGTTGTATCAGATAAATATTTGGATGTTCAAAAGTTTTTAAAGAGATCGGATGACTAGCCTGATGCTCTTCTTATTGTAGAAATTTATACAACTCTAAAAATTGATAATCCTTTATTTTTTGTAAGAAACGTAAGTTCGTGGCTCTAAATTGGAACATTATTTGGATAAAAGGAAACTACTTTTTTTAACATATAATAGTTTTTCATGCATCGTCTAATAGCTAAAGGATACAAGAACCAATGTGATATATAAAAAGAGGTCAGATAAGTAGATTTATGCTTCAAATACTAGTTTTATGCAAAAATAACTGCTTGAAAAATTCATACCGTATTGACAGCATAATTTTTGTTCCACCGAGCCGTACTGAAAGGTTTAAGCAATTGCATCCTATCACGTGGATTCCGCTTGATAAAATACATTTAATGATATGATTTTTTTAATTTTTATTAGAATATTATTTTATTATTTCAATATTCTAATCTACTTTTATAGATCATTGACTATATTACAATATTATTATTACTTAAATATACATATTCTATACATAAAATTCTTTTTTCAACGCGTCAATCCAAGCACAAAAATAACGGCAGAAGCGGGATGCGAACCGGGGACCTACCGGTAGATTAGAATATTGAAATAATAAAATAATATTCTAATAAAAATTAAAAAAATCATATAATAATGTCTCCTTGAGACAATATCAAGAAGGTAAAAATTATCCATCAGTAACACAGGTAAATGATTGGTTATAAAGTCCGAGTCGGAACTATAAGTAGTCGTTTCTCATCCATTCAGTCTATAGTTTGGTTCGAGACCCGAGTGGTACTTACTAAAATAAATAGACTGCCGGAAAGTAATAATATTAAGCTTGTGAATAAATGAAGACTGATAGAATAATAATAAAAATATACACACTTTGAATATATACTATAGCGACATCTATCGTACGATGATAACAATGATATAAATACTAGTTTCAACGCAAGTCAGTCTAGGCAGGGCAATGGCGCAGTTCGCCGAGCGGTATGAATACCTGGGCATAGTTGGTTTCCAAGGTCCGCGGTTCGCATCCCGCTTCTGCCGTTATTTTTGTGCTTGGATTGACGCGTTGAAAAAAGAATTTTATGCATAGTATATGTATACATTTAATGATGTTTATTTTTTGTAACAGTAAACACTCTCATTTCCTTTTAAATTATAAAAACAAAGTCTGTGGAAAATCAGTGTGTAAAAAAAAATTATCAACAAAATGTGTAAATGTGTCTGAAATACTACATCCTATTTTTTCAGACTGTGTTTAATTTAGTGTTTAATTTCATCAACTGAAATCTTTTCATAAAACTGAATAAAAAAATACTCATGATCTATTTATTTTTCAATACACACACACATAGAAGATTACTTATACAGGTATTAACGTAACGAAATATGATGCTTTGGATATTTCCCGATCAACAAATTATCCAAAATATGCCTCGGAGACGTGCCGTCTCTTCAAGCCCCGAGGCTATTGTTCTTAAGATTGTCGAGAAACATATTTATTCTCAGATGGACTATTGGATGCATATATGTCTTGACTCAACGCATGTACAATGGAAACAGAGAAAACTGAAAGGCGGCAATTTGTGGTGATCAAATACCATAAGATATGAAACAGAAATCTATTGGTCATACAGAAGAATTCTTATAATTTCATGGAGAGACCACGTCACGAAAAATGAGGTTCTTAGCATAATGAAGGAAGATAGGTACCTAGTAAGAATCATCTCAGAGAGGCGAATCCGATGGATTGGTCAAATCATGCGCCACGATGGTCTCCTTCACGACATTGTGGAAGTGATGGTTGAGGGCGCCCTACACGGGAGTATTTGCAGCAAGTGTTCGAGGACATGAATTGTAGCTCTTATGCTGAGCTTAAGAGAATTGCAGAGGATCGAGAAGAGTGGAGATAGAGATGCCAGATTTTGTTGCTGCAAACCAATCCACCGGATTGATACCACGAAGAAGAATGAAACAGATACGTACGGACATATATTTCGTTTTTTTTATTTTTAAATATAATCAACACGTTTTATGTTATAAAGATTAAGAAATTATTTATTTTTAATGTCAAGAGAGACGCGATATCCGTTTATATTTCATAAAAAAACTTTTTAAATCATCTTTTTAGTATTCCACGGCTTTCTTCTCTAAGAAAATGACCATCTGACATCTGAAACTTTTGATATATATTTTTAACTTTATGTCACACGAGAGGAATTCATTATGTCCTCGTCGTTGGAAAGTAAAATATAATAAAAAATAATGATTTCATATTAAAGCAAAAAAAAAATACTGCCAGAAATTTAACTTCTTTAATAATAATATTTTGAAATAAATTGAATAGATTAATGCCATGATCGTCTTCTTCCTGACATTATGGAAGGGATGGTTGTGGGAAGAAACTGCGGCGTGTACGTGCGGAAATGAGGGCGCCCTAGTTGGGAGTTGCCGCTCTTATGCTGAGCTAAAGAGGGTTGCAGAAGATCGAGAAGAGTGGAGATCGAGATGCAAGATTTGTTGCTGCAAACCAATCCACCAGATTGATACTGTAAAGAAGAATTATTTCGAGAATCTAGAAAAGAGAATCGTGCCTAGTTAATTTAAATAAATGAATATTTATAATATAAAATTTTACGTACAATTTACATAATTAATTTTTCACCAAGTTTGGCCTTGCTCTATACATAAAAACACAAAAATTCAATTTTTCAGGAAATAAAATATTGTTATTTTCCTGTTACATTAAATGGACACTAAATAGGAATATTATATAATTAAGGCATGATAAAAAAATTAAATATTTTCAATACCATTTCTAAAATAATCAAATGAAAACAATATTATTTATTTATCTAAAATATGATACCTATTTGAAATATTAAATAGATAAAAATATTTCGTTGGTTTTTGTTTTAAAGAGAATCAAGTTCAGTAACTATTGATCACAGAAGTTAAGCTGTGGTTTCGTGCTCATGGTACACTTTATTAGTGCTTGTAAACAATCACTGTTGCATAAGTAAATTGTATAAGTAGATTGTATAAGTAAATTTTTAAAAAATACAAAAACATTCTAATGGCTACATCAAAAAAATCTAAATAATATACTCGTATATGAGGTGTTATTTCATTTATTTATGTAAAAAATAGAAATGTATTTTTTTTAATAAGAAAATTATTTTTTTTTTATTTTATAAACAAGAAAAAGCCTAGTTTCACTATTTTGCTGAAAAATATTTCAATCAGATTTTCCCCTGATACAACTCAAATAAATCTCCCGTCAGCTTATTGTCTATTAAAGTCACATACTATAATTTGCTTCCACAACTGTCTGAACTAAGGCGTTTTGAAGTAAAATAAATTACTACAAAACGCTTGACTTGACACTTGTAAAATAATTTATTTAACCAGAGGATTATATTTTCGTAGGTTTTCACTGCGGCATTGAGAAATAATTGTTTTACGTGAAATAGTGTTTTATTATATGTTTATTCATATAATTTGTGACATAGTTTTCTACATTTACGTAACACTTCTTTTGTATATTATTTTTCTCAAACTATGTAATTATATTTTTTTATTTACATTTACAATTTGGCTTCCATTTCATATGATAGTAATTTCTTAAATTTATTTGCAGGCATAAGAAAGTAAAAACGCGAAAAAGTGCTTAATAAGCACTATCAATCAAATACATAAAATAACGTTAAAAATACCGTTCATGTTTAAATTCAACTACATACTTTTCACTGTTTGCAAAAAAAAATGCTTCGCTGACAAAAATTCGCATGTTTATATTTTATTTGAGAAATTTATAAGGATCGCTTGACAGAACGGGCGTTTTCTTTTTATTCCTTTTATAGCCATAATTCTGCCGTTCATCAGCGCATGTAGGGAGCAACCGTCGAAAAAGGTACAAACCGATTTTAATACCCCAGGCATTTTACGGGAATTCTCCCGATCCATCTAATGGCTTTGCCAATAAAAGCCTTCGGTAACAATGGGTCGTTACCTCTGCGAGATCCTGAACAATGGAGACGGGACGATGTCCGCGTGGAGGTGCTCCAGATGCTCCTCATGCTCTTTCATTCTTTTCCCGCATGACCAACTATCATAACGTGTACTCAAGAAGCTGTATGGGATCTCGAAAGCGGGATAACCAAACCGCTGACTGGGCACTAGAGAAAATTGCGAATACTTTGATTCGTATTTCCATTTAAGTGTTTTCTTTTACAACGTAATTCATTGAAATAGATTTTAGTAAGATTTAATCAGAACAAAACTTTCAAAATCTTTAAATTGAATATCATAGTTTACTTAAAAACTTCACAACAATGCTTTTTCCATTTGTGAATTCTTGCCTAAAAATATTTTTATTCAATCTTATAACAATTACATTAACTTTGTAAGGACAATTATTATAAATAACTTGAAAACATATATTTTATTATAGACGAAAAAGCTCATTTTGCTCTGAGTGTTTCACTTAATATTCCGTCAAAACATTTAAATAACTGCATTGAAACAAATATTTTTTAAACTAAATTACATTTTTATTCATTTTCTTATTCTCTCTTAACTGGAGCATATTATTGTCACAGTTTTGTCCGCTATGATACATGCCAAATTCCAAATCATATCTACACTTCAGTTCATGATATGCATGAGTTCCAGACGACTTTCGAGAGCATGAGAAGCTTTAAGATTACATAGTTGTAGTACGAGTATCTAAAAAATATTTAGACATTTATTAAACTTTATCTTTATGCATATCAAGTCCGAAAAAGCGAAAATATCTAACTAACGATTCACCATGCTCAGAAGCAAAAAACCATGGAAATATTATCTTAATTATAAATATTTTTTATTTGTTCGCTTAATCTGACCTTGTGTGTAATTTTCAGGATACCACGCGCAACTATTTTTAATACACTTTTTTATGCTTAAAAAGTGGAAAAAAACTATCCTTTTTGTATGATTATATCCGTGAAATATTAAATGTTTATCAACAATTATAAAAATTAGTTTAATTTAATATTGACAGTTATGTGATATTTATTTTGTTTCAACAAATAAGGATGACAAACTTTAAGCCCACGACTGAATTCCTGAACACTATTTATTCATACAAAGCCAGAATCCTTTCTTATGTACGATATAATATACATGAAGCCTCCGAATACATTGCCCGCGTAACATTTGGACTGCAAGTTCCTTTGTGACCATTGTGTACCGGTTGATCCCAATTATTAGCGAGCCGACCACAGTGCGGGTCAGTTGATAACTTCCCAAACTTTCCGCAGATATGCGACACACATTGAATAATATGCAGAACACACCATTTTGGTCCGGTCTGTACTCTGCAATAAAGTCAAAACTTATAAATGGAAACGGTCATAATTTAACACGTCCGCCAAGTGTATTATTATATGGTTTAGTGCGCTGTAGCCGCGAATTTTGTGACTGAAAAATCTAATACGAGCATAGAGAGAATAACTCGTACATAAAATATTCTAGAAACGTATTAGTTCAGAAATAAATATTTTAATTTCTAATAGATGACTTGAAAGTCGGAGAGCCAAAATATTTTCTTCGTAGATATAATCGGCTTAAAAAAGAGCAGTTTGTCTAGACACAGGCGTTTACTGAACACGGAATTTTTAAAGAATTCCTTACAAGTTTGGCCTCTCTTCTTGCGACATATATCTATATGATCCTACCCTACAACAGACAGTACAACATTTTATAACGGAATGTATCATCCATGAGGACAGAAGATGTGTTTCGTGTTGTCACCTGGGAGTCAATGCCATTTCTTAGGAGGACCAGAACTACTTTTTGGTCCTGACAGTCCCTTGCTGTCAAAATACATAAAATATATCATAGGAATAACTAACGTAGTTAACTACCATATGTTGAAATGGATTAAACTCATATGCTTTTTTTTATATTTTCGCTGGATTTGCGATAAATTTGCAGGGTACAACAAGCAACTATTTTATTTCCACATATTTTTATGATAAAACAAATCATAAAATAACCTCTATCCCTGAAACAGACGTAATGTTGGTCCACTTAGTATTGTCTAAAATAATTATACGGTCGATACTACTCTGGACTCTTAGGAATTAATTCCTACATGTCTCACCCACAACCAACAGATTCGATAGACACTTGATGAACATCCCGTTCACGGTTAATATACTGAAAGAATTTGTTCTAAAAGAGTGGTAAGCATAGCAACTAAATAAATTACACTAGGTATCCATCCTCTAGGAGGATCCTATAAAAGACAGAATGAAAGCTAGACAATCGTATCCCTTGAAATGTATGAGAGTAATACTCGTTACATAACGTTTATAATAGCATAAAAAATATATATTGTAAAAAACATTGTAAGTTACTCCTGAAAAAATGCCCAAATTGACCTATTGCCAAATTTCCAATGCTTCTGAAACCGTAAGGCGGCCAAATATCGTGTTGTAAATTTAATTTGAACTTCACAATAAAGTTGTTTCCTCGTTAGCGGTCCCTATTTTATCGCCATATTTATCACACGAGCAATAAAATATCTGTTGCACTACAATAAAACAGCGGGACATTTTAAAAAATATGCTCTGTTTTATTGGACAACTAGCGCCATTAATTTATATAATCGTAGTTTTATTAGCTTTTGTAGTACCAGATTTTTATTGCGCTATCAAGGGAATATTGGCATTGTGCATGTGATCATTTTGATTTGCATATATTTTTTATGTAATCACATAAAGGAGAATACCAGACGGGAATGAAAAAATCTCATCAGTGGATTCAATAACGCTTGGCATTTTTGGATTGTGTATCCACCAACGTCATAGACTGCAACTCAGCATTCACGAACACGGTGGTGCTTACGGAATGACTTACGTCTACGACCAATTTTAATTATAAGGGTTTTACTGGCAGATTACGATGAAGAATAAAATTCACACCTGCACTGTTTAAAAAGCTTTAAATCGATAAAAGTATTTTTATATATATTTTAAAATGCTCACAATCCAAAAACAAGACTTTACTGTTTATAAAAGACGAAATCAGAAACTATTTTTAACAACATATGCATGTTACGTATCTTGCAAAAACAACTATTAAAAAAAATATTAAGCTCTTCTTTTAACAATAAAAAATAAATAAAAAATCATACCAAGTTGAAGTGAATTATATGTTCAAATTTAGATTCTTTGAATAAATAATTTTAATAAATTCTTCCCATACCCGTTCCATATATCAAAAACATATGGTCCTCATAAAATGTAGACACTTAGTTTTGTCGGATACTACAAGTATTCTGGTTTCTGCCATGTACTTTGTCGGAAACCAAATGGCCCTTCAGGTGCAGAGACGTCTTGGGACAAGGAATGCACAATGGCAGCTTACAAAACTTAATAGCGGCAATTTTTGGTGACAATATGTGTCAGACATGGAACAGAAATGCGAAAAAAAATATTGTTTTCTTAGCATACGGTGTGTGCTTTATTTATATTTGTTATTTCATTATATTTTGAATAGATTTAATTTATTAAAAGCTTTGATATCAAAATAATTTATCATTCTGAAAACAAGTATAATCTGTTTATATTCGAAACATCTATTTATATTTAACATAGCTGTTTTCCAGAGACAGGAAAAAATATTTTCGTTTTCCATCTCTGAAATATTTTCATATTCCGAAACTGTAATGAAAATGTTTGGTTTTTTTCTTGTGTATTTATTTTCCACTTTATAATAAACACTCTTCAAGAAATTTCATGAAACTTTTCAGTGGAAGGAAGTTGAGCGCATTGCCTTGAGGCTGGAGCCGAACAGTTCAAATAAAAAAGTAAATTTTAAACTAAGTGAGTCGCGGTTCATTTCCTGGAAGTAAAAACAAACTCATGCAGTTAAGAAAATTGGCTGAAAATACCTTCTATAATAATTTAGTTAAAAACATATATTTCAAGTTATTATTTATTTTTGTTAACTGACGAATTTATGATAAAGTAAATATGTATCCCTTTATTAACAATTGAGTCGGTAGATAGAAAAAACTTTCAATGACATAGGGTGTCCTATAAAAAGTCGGAAAATGTATCGTTACATCGTTAAGATTTGAATATTATACATATTAGAATCCTGTGTCACTGACCATATGTTCAAGTTAAGGAGCAAATTTGAAAGAAAACACCTTCTTATTTTTTTAACTTTTAAGCTTTACATTTTAGGTGAATTCTGTCGTACTATAAAAGAAACGATATTATCAGATGAAAAATATTAGACCACTCATGTCCTTTTAATAGAGTCTGTCATATCAGTATCCGATCTTCAAATTAAGATACCAATACCAATGTCAATTAAGCTTACATATAATAACTAATAAAAAGAAATAAATACCAGAAATCATGTCATACAAAATAAATGGTTTTATTCTCCGTTCTCTTCGAGTATTGTTTCTTCAATTTATCATTACGTGATATTTCATATCATGAAAAACCAAATCTTCTTCGGATTTATATTTGAGTACAAGTTTTGAATAATACCCAGCTACGTGTAGGGAATGCGAGCGCTCGTAAATAATATAAAATAATGCGGCGCGCGCTCCTGAAGAGCTTCCGGTCTTTCTATTACAACAGCCTTGATAAGCTACCGGATATGGAACGATCGGGATAAGCGGCAACCTTAGTTGAGCCCCGCAAAAAAGAGACTGAAACGCGAAAAATGAAAGGGCAGATCACTCACGAAATGCCTAATAGAGGGGCTTCCATGTGAATATGGAAAAGAGGCTTCACGGGTCAAGTAAAAAACTTTTTAGGCATTTGAGGCACGCGCGAAGCCTGCTTCCGTCATTTGTAAACTTCCGGCGCTAGCCCAACAGTTACAGTACCTCTCCAGTCTCATTCTCTTCCTTTTACTTTCTGGCCATTTCCTTCTCGTCGACCGCGGACCTTTTTTTGCTTTATAAGCACAGCGACGTAATATTTTTTTTTGCAAACGTATAAGCGATCTTATTTTACTTTTTTGTATGTTTTACGGGGCACGTAATTCAGAGACCACTTCTGTCTTGGAAAGTACGAAGTAATTTAAAGTTGCGATTCGAGTATGTGAAATTTATTGTTATTTTAAAAAGTAGCTAATAAATTACTCGTATTGTGAAATTAAAAAAAAGTATAAGGTTTAAAATATATATATATATATATATATATATATATATATATATATATATATATATATATATATATATATACTTGCGTTCATTTTACTAATTTTATTTTATTGTAATTCTATAAATAAAACTAATAACTTAAAAATATTTAATCTCTAATAGTGCTTTAACCCATAAATAAATAACTACTTATAAATTGATTTATTAAAGACGCTAGACGCTAAAGACTACGATTTTGCACTTTATACAAGGTTGATCAGTTCTCTGCCAAGTAATACTTTTTGAATAAATAACACTCAAAACATGCTTCAGGAAATAATTAATTTTGAATTTTCATCAATTATTTCATATTACGAGTATTATTAAAATTACGAAGTTTGTAACACAAAAATAATTTTATAACTTTGAAAAGCATTACTGGATTATTAGATTTATTCTGAAATGTAATCTCAATTTTGAATTATTACCTTTTTTAAATAGTTAATATCACTAATGACCTAATAAATCGGCTCCAAAATTTCATTACAAAGTTGAATAATGATCTTTCAGGCGTTCAATATGCAATATTGTAGAATCCGTCAGAAATTCTTTTAGTTCGCCGGAAAAAGGCTGTATCTGGAAGAGTAATAAATTCTGAACGTGGATATTTCACTTGCATAAATTATGAAATATAATGACAGCCCAGTTTTAAATTAAAGTAATAAATCGCTAAAACTTCCTTCACTTATACAATGTATACATCAGTTCATTTGAAATCTTATAACTAAATTTCAGAGAAGGTATTATAGGTTGTACGGAAAGTAGTTAAGTTTTTTTTGACGCATGAATTAATTATATTTTGTACAGCCAACTGCACTTTTAAGCTGCAAAATTTTTATATATTTATATATATATTTAACCCCATATATATATTAAATCTCTACAGTTGACAACGAAACTGGTGATACCTGAGGCCACCCTGCGGCTGGACATGTGGAAAAGCGCAAATGAGGGGATTACTTGGATTGCCCCGAAAAAGGACCTAGCCTTACCATATTTGTAATGGATCTCAAAAATTATATAAAAAACAACTTATATCAATAGTTTGAAAGCCTTTTTATTAAAAATTGCTTGTAATTTCTTCAGAAGAATATTTCAGCATTTATTTAAAAAGTGTAACATATTAAAAGCATTGCACTTGGATTGCCCCGAAAGGGCACCTAGCCCATGGACACAACTAGGGGTGGAATATATGCAGGTCCCTTAACAGCCTTGGGACCGAAGCATACAATACGAGGACACAAATGAAAGCCTGGCAGTCCTATAGCGGACCGACGAATGTGACTGTCACACCTTCTGGAGTGTTGTGTTCGAGTAGCTACACCCAGGAAGACATGATGATGGCCGGGCTGACCCTGTTGTTTCCGACACTATTGTATATATATATATATATATTTAAGTATGAAAATTACTTGTGAAAAAAATGTATCGCACGAAATAGTTTTTGGTTGTGACATTTCAAATATGCAAAGTGAAAACCAGCAATTGCAGCATATTTTCCTTTTATACTATCAGAAATGCGAAATACTCAAGCAAGAAAATAAATACATATTCGATGTGTATACAAAAATTTATGCCGTTGTGAAAAGTAATTGGAATTTTTTATATATAATATTTTAATTTTTGATGCTGAATGTCCACCAATTTATGGAAAAATAGTTGTAACATATAAATTAATAATAAAGACTCTAAGCTTAAGAAAATAAAGCATAATCTCTGAGTATGTACCTGAATAATTAATATTTATTATAATTTTTAATGTTTCACATGATTCACATATTTCAGTCAAATAATTGATCAATTGTACCTGCATGAAGTATTATTTAAATATTTTGAATTTTATAGGAGCCCTGTAAGTATACTTTATTTACTTTTATAATAAGGAATCGTGGTAAATTGAGTCAAACTAGCAAAAAAAAGTCATGAAGTAGCTGAACAACTAAATTTGACCGTTAATTATCATTTTAAACATTAGTTTAAAAAAAAAACAAATTTTGTTAAAACAACTGTCCAAACGACTCTTGTGCGCTAAATGGAAATATTTTTTATAATACTGAACACCTGGAAAGCTTAACGCTGAAAATGACTTTTTTCATTATTTTTCATAATAATAATCAATGATTTGAAATATTTCTTCGTTCTGAAAATGGCCGGATCGTTTTTACGGAGCGCTTAAAAATACCTACTTAATTTTTACGATGAAACTTTATGACAGTACTTTGCGGATAGAATGGGGAGATGATTCAGTTTAAGAATTTAGTGTAAGGCTATAACACTTCGTCCCAATAAAAATAAACTGAATGAAACGAGTATCGTGGTCTGTCCACGGATGATAAAAGCCGCATCAAAATCATCACAATCATATTTTTAATGAAACCATCAAAGACAATTTTACCCTCGAGAATACGATAAAAAGGATAAAAAATAACTCATTAATTACCGTAAGATGGTCTTCATTTTAATTCGCTTTCAGGTAGTTCAATGTGTATGTTTTTTAATTTGAATATTTATTTTACGATTTATAAAATACGAATGCCAAAATAATTCAAAATTCCTCATTTATTTTAGCAACCGCATTGATACTCACATTTTTCTGTGTTTAAAAATGGCAATTGATTATTTTTACAATATTTAAATCAATCAATGGCCAGTGAATATTTAAGAAATGGTCAGTAATAAATACATAAAAAGTTGGGAGCAGAAAAATAATAAAATGACATCAAATAATTAATAATTGAAAATAAAAATTAGGTTAGGTTAATTTAAATTTCCATTTTATTTGCTAAGTATTCATTCAGTTTAAATTATTAGTATTGAGTATATTACTGGCTGATTTTATTATTATATCTTACCACATATATACTGGCATGGTGTAATAAACATAAATAAATTCATTAAAAGAATTTTAACTAAAAATAATATTCAAAAAATGAGCAACAGGAAGGGTGTATTCTAAATATATTTTTTTGCGTTTAAGGTGCCATAAAGTATAATTTTCACAAAGTACTAGGGCTTAATTTATATTTACAGTAGCGCACACTTAAGTCGCTGAAACTTTTTGGATATTAAAAAGAAAGTATTTTAATTAAATTTTTAAGACATTTGAATGAGGCCAGGCGGATAATTAACAACGCCATTTTGAATAATTGTCATCCGGTGATTTAATAAGTATCTCTTTCTTTTAACCGAAACATATAACTAATTATATAACTTCTTAGAGATTAACCTCATTCAAAACGTTCTCTTTTTATTAAAATTCTGTTTCTTTATACTAATAAAATATATCCATTTACGAACATTTTCTAAGTTTCTCTTAGTTTATGTGTAACATACATCGTGCTTAATGACTTTTTATTACAGAAATTAGACCGTGGTTTCAAGCACTGTATACTTCACATCAATTCTTCATATAAGTAAATACTCTTGTAGAAAATACTGATGAATTGTAAAGACTGTACGATATCGCTATCTGTTCATATGGTTTATGTTCTACAACAGTATTACTTTATGAAAAATATTTTATTACTTTATATTAAACATAATTATTTGTTTTAACAAGATTCATTATTTTTTTTAAGCAAATTATTCTTAGATTTTAAATTCATTAAATTTATTTTTCGGGTGCAACTTCTTCTTCGTAGTATCAATCCGGTGGATTGGTTTGCAGCAACAGAATCTTGCATCTCGATCTCCATTCCTCTCGGTCCTCCGCAACCCTTTTTTAGCTCAGCATAAGCGCTACAATTTATGTCCTCGAACACTTGCTGCAAATACTCCCAATGGGTGCAACTATAAGACATATATTTGTTGGATTTTTTTGATTCTCATTTTTTGCCTGAATTTTCTTATTTCGGGTTTGTATATAACAGATTATTTCGAAAAAGAACACTTGAAAACGGTTTTTTGACGAAGCCGAAAAATTATTTCAAAATTTTAATTGTGAAATTTATACTAAAAATTATCTTTCATTCAGAGCATTAGAACATGTTTTGTTTATACGTTTTAAAATTAGACAATTTAGTTTTTGCACTTCAAACGATTGTCGCTTACAAAAAAAAAGAAAATTCGTATTTTTTTTACTTTACAAGTTTAATGAAATAATTTGCTTCCTCCCTTCTACGATCTTTCCGGTAACATTTAATATCTTTCTCATTTAATTAATTTGATTTAAAAAAAAACATTAATTTTTGTAACAACTTTTTACGCGTTCACACAGCTTCAGAAGCATTCTTTGCTTAGCCCATGCGGTATCCTACACCCAGTCTCAATACATTGCCTTTTTTCGTTTTTTTTTAACGTTAACTACTTAAGTGTTGATTTCAGATCAAATAAATATAGCATAATTTATGTGATATAGTAGGTTTCAAATTTATAACCACTTTCACAATATTCATCTGAAAATTTAAGAAAAATCTATTATCTGAATGTTATAATATTCATTGTATGGATATGTTTGTATACTCGTACAAAAACTTTTTAAACATTATAATTGTTATGCTAAGACTTAAAACGTGTGGCGCAGTTTTAAGCTCAGATAAACTGATTTATGGAGCAGGCTGTATTCGCTTTATCCCGCCATAAGCCTCCATCAACAATGGTTAAATTTAAGGGTTGTAACAATGGGTGTCGGGGAGGTCCGAGTGGAAGGAAGTTTGTCCTTGTTTGCCCAATTATACGCGGCGGGGGGTGGTGATAATTGAAAGGGTGGACGACCAAGTGATGGACCCTGAAGTTGTTTGTCTCGGATCCGGCGGAGACATCTTGGAACGGAAACGTGTGGGCGACAACCTTCAAGTACTTACAATGATAATAATAATAAGTGTAGTAGTGTTAGTTATCTGAAAATATTGAAAACCTTTATCAGATTTCCAACGGCAATATCGCTTTTCTCGTTATATCACTGAAGTTAAGGAAAATTTGGAGAGTACTAATACTAGAATTAGTCATTGCCTGTTGCTAATCGTGTGTTAAGCTTTATTCCAGGTTTCGGGAGACTCGGACTACTCATCCTATATTAAAAGTATATGATTAACAAATCATTTAATAATATGCTTTGGAAACTATTATACATCAGCCATCTATTCAAGGCTTCAGACTTTTTCCCTGAAGGTCCACCACAATTAGCCTCCACTCAGTTTTTTCACTTGCCACTGTCAATGACAAGTCCTAAAACATATCTTTCCTCAAATGTCTCCCTAGAAACATAAACGAGTATATTTTATGACGACTTTCATAACATGAACCCGAAGATTTTAGGAGAATTAACAGCTAAATAAGCCATACTTATTGTGATTTGTTAATTAGACTTTAAATAAAGGTAGATTATTAGCTCGAGGCTCCCTAGGTCTGGATCATTTATCCTTAAAGATTACATCAAAATCTATACCAATGAAAGAAACCATTATTTGAAACTCCAAGGAAAATATTTTATATATGTGAGGAAACAATAAATTAGGAGAGTTAGCTGTGGACATTTTTTGAAATATTTTAAAAGACTTATTTAAATTGTGTATGTGATCGTTTATTATTTCAGTCTTTAAGTCGGTTTTTATCGAATAAGCGCCGGTTTCTAAAGTCGAATTTTCTTTATGAAAAGGCACGTGAAAAACATTTCATATATCCCGAGTCGGATTCGATCTTTCAGCCTCGACGCTACTCCAGAACCTTCCAATGTTACTCACGACCGCCATACTTTATGGGAAGCCATTCCATCTAATGCGTCTTTACGTTTGCGAACCAAGCGCGCATGAAGACTTAACCATTTTTTCTTTCGCCATTTTTTACCCCTCAAGATGCTTTTATTTATCATTTATGAATATTTTATTTAGTGAAATCATTCGCTTTACCTTATCGATAAACTGCAGAGCAATGATAATCCGTGCTCACTGGGGATGAAAATCTGTAACAAAAAATAAATACAATTAATTAAAAAAAACAATATTTTTGTAATGTGTTCAAACATTTGGAAATACATAATAAAATTTTCGAATAAGTATAGATACAAGTTAATTTATGTCCCATATGTCGTTAGAATCACTGTCACATATGTTGCACCGTTCACACGAGAGCTGTGTAGGTGAGCAGGCCCTATATAAGGTGACGACCATATGGACCAGGCGCTTCTTCTCTTTGCCGCACCAGCCGTCACAACTCTAAACAGCACTTAGCCGCCCGCCGGAAATCCATCAACTGTGTTACGCTGCCAAAACTCCAACTGATCAAATTGAGCGATCTTACTAGAACTGCTTTTACAATGAGTCGTTAGCTTGTGTACTGAAAAAAATCGACTTAATATTTCTGTGATAAAAAATATGTGCCTTGAAATGATAAATATTATATTATTTTTTTATATAATACTCATAATTTATTATATCGTGTTTATAATATCATTAAATGTGTAAAATATGTTCATAAAATATGTATATATATATGTGAATATTACTACCTGAACCTTCCTAAAAATAAACATCTCAGAGTGATGAATTGGATTTTGTGACGTTATTTATAGATATTGGATTATTCCGGTTTATTTATAAATAAGTATGCACTGAATTTTTGCCCTTCTGATTAAAGGTAATATTTTGTTCCTTCTCAAATGAACGAATACAAAAATATGACAACCTTAAATAAAAATTCTATTAAAGTTTACATATATTTATATAATATATACAATTCACTTAAAAATATTCAATAAAAATGGTTCACTTCTATGCTTATTTTGCTTCAGTCCAATCATATTTCTTAACGAAGCTCACAATTTCCACATAATAAAATCAATGGAGAAAAGTACATTTTTAAATTTTCTCTGTTTCGATTCGTTAAACACAACTTGGATGATTTAATTTTTTCGTGCTATTTTCTTGTTTCGAATTTTACAAGATTACAAAAAATAAATTCAATATTTTTTAAACAATCCCATAAAACGAATCCGTCGTTGTATTATTAAAGAAGATTATAATTCAATTTTAAAAAGTTTTTTTTTTTAAATAAAAAATATTTTTCAATTGAGAATACGATTACTTTTTTGACAATAATATTAATTTAATGGCGATGTTTGTTTATTTAAAATAAATTTATATTACTAAAGCTGCTGGACGGCATAGTCCAGTGGCTAAAGCGTTTACTTCTCACTCAGACGCCGTGGGTTCGCATCCCGTACAAACTTGATTTTCTTAAATCGATTTAATTAAATCTAAGCTCTTTAGATGCCCTTGGTAGGATTGAGCCACTCCTTAAGAACAAAAAGAAAATTCTACAGGTCTCCTTAAAAACCCCGATCATTGAACACCCAAATATTTCTCTGATACTAAAGCGGCAGTCTATGCAAGTTCGCGGTTTCTTGCCCAGGAGGCTCCCGGGAACCATATATGTATCTATATGAACGTCCGGAGATACAAGTTTTCTGGGACATAGCATGGACAAGAACTTACAGAACTGTGGAACAGAAGTTTGCGGTGTCCGTATGCTCCAATTACAAATCGGATATAGAAGAAAAATAAAATTACTAAACAGTTAAAAAATAATGTCTTCTTGAATTTAATAAAATATTGCATCCAATACAGCAATTAAAAGAATTTTACATCTTTCAAAAAAAAGTGTTTATTTCTTTAAGTAAGCGCATGCAGGAGAGTATTACCGGTTGTAAGCATTTGGCTCTATAACGATCATTCTAGACGGCTGGACTATACATACGAAAAATGTGTATTTTATATGTGGGTGGAAAAATGTATATTATATTATGTATATTTATTTGTTTCTTGGAGCGATCCAGATTCTATAGAAGAGGAAGCATAAATATTGAAAGACCATTTCAGAGCTTACCGGTGTCATTTGGGAAAACATTTAGGAAACTGAAAATTTTGTCCGACATAGTGCAAGTGTTAGATGTTATAAATGGGTGCAAAAAAATATTCTTTATAAATAACATGTACAAGAAAAGGTAGAATATAAATTATGTCGTAAATGCTAAAGAAAACTATGGGTGTTCCGTCATCGGAAAAACCGATTCCAAGTATTCAATTAACGACAGAAATCGGATAGTCTTGTCAGCGTGTAAGAAAATAGTACAACAGACCCTGAAACCCTTTCAATAGGAGGTCCTGATCGATTTTCCTTTTTAATTGACCCTAATAAGGGAAGGTACTCTCAATTAAGCCAGGTATCCCGACCTCCAAGAATCTCTTTGTAACCGAGTGTGACGCACAAAGAAAACCGGGTTATCCCATTGAATAATTACATTACATGTCATGAATTATTTTGCAGCATGATTTTACATCCAAAATTGAACAAAATAAGAATTCAACATTTAAAAATAATAGAAAAAACTAGTACTACTACT
Organism: Glossosoma conforme; assembly: GCA_022606575.1. Taxonomy (NCBI): domain Eukaryota; kingdom Metazoa; phylum Arthropoda; class Insecta; order Trichoptera; family Glossosomatidae; genus Glossosoma; species Glossosoma conforme. The sequence goes on from JAGTXR010000341.1 coordinate 212,543, forward strand.
ACTAGCTAAAAAAGTACTACTTTTTGTCACATAATCACAAGCTTTTCCAACAAAAGACGCGATAAATATATCACGTGAAATTTATATGTAAGGGATTGCAAATACATATAAATACAATTGTACGATTACATAATATGCCACAAAACAATAAAAAACACATTGAAGAAATGCCGATCGATCAAACGTATTTTGTTCACACTTAAATTTCTCACAACTTGGTTTTTAAAATGGGAATTTATTTAATTTACTCATACGTCTAACGTCTGATCTTTTAAAGCCAGAGGTAAGATTACCTTAGTATTTTCCACCAATATTAACATGGCCGTTCCTTCTCTGAGCTAAGTTCAATAATTTACATAATATGTTATATTACGGTCAAACATACTTCTAAGATAAATTTATTGATGTAATTTTCAAAATGTAATATTTGTGCAGCCGTTTAAATTTTTTTGGTCTTCTGTAAATAATACCGAAACTCCTTACAGGTCTTTTAGGACGGTCATAAAATACCATTAAAAATTCAGTCAGGTAGAAGTATACAAAAGCACAACCATAAATACTCATGCCTCAAGGTATATTGTTTAATTACATTGTTTTATTAATGTACATTTTTGATTAATTATAAGCAATTATTTTTTTTTATTTCCTTTGGTATTCTAACAAGTTAATAAGAAAAATATTTGCCTTTAAAATTCTGTTTAATTAATTTCTTAGAAAAAAATATATTCTTGATTAATTCACAACAATAAGCAGCAAGTAATTTAAACGTCGGTTATTACAGCATTAACTATGTAAAAACATTCAGGAGAATACAGACATTATTTCTCTTTATTTAAATACTCACATTTCTTTTTTTTTAATAATCCCTATCACTTAAATTGCATTGAGTTTATTTGTGGTGGGAAAATGGTGCTGAAAAAATGTTATAGGACGATTAAATAAAACATTTTACATGCTAAGAGCTGCATGTGGAATATTAATTCGCCAACGTCATAGACAGCACGTAATTCACGATATTTGTGATGTTCCTTAGACGACTTTTGTCTGCCACTAATATTAAATAGTTGAAATTCACATCGACTGGGGAAATGTATAGAGCTTAGAAAATGATTAAAAATCACTTTTATTTTAATTTTCATCCGGGATCGAACCTGCGATCTTTGGTATAGTAAAAAACACCTTACCACTAAATTATACCCGCATGTCAAATTACACTAACACGGTTGTAAATAACTTGTTTAATTTAATTATTTATTTTTGTTATAAAAACACTTAATTTTTTTTTTTGAGAAAGTCTTGCTATCGGTGATACGTGATCATTACGTGTCTTCGCTTCCGTCTCTTGATATGTTGCCACATCGGGTAAAAAGGTAGAATCGGATCGAGATGCAATTTGTCTGTCCATAAATAAGTGCTCCAGCCTGGTAACTTTAATATGAGCTCATAAATCAGGTGACTGGGAAGGTTTACTCAGGGCGAGGAAGGGGAAGAATGAATTCAACAGAATAGTAAAGAAGTGCAAGGGAAGAGATCTAAAAACATTACAGTAATCAATAAAAGAAGGGGATTAATTCTGCTTCTACAGCATCTTTGGTACTTACTTAGGATTTATTAATCAAGATTTTTTCTATACAAGTGTGTTGGAAAAGGTGTATTGAATTTTTTTGCATACTTGTTTGAAAATTTATAGTAAAACAATATCAACAAGACGTTTTTCCCTTAGCCACTATACTATATCAACATGGATTGCTGCTACTCTACAATAAAGAAATTCAATGCGATATTTTAAAGAAAGCGTACACAGGAGAACATAACCGGTTGATACCAGTAGTTTCTATGATGTTCAGCCAGGACATCTTGTACATATACAAACTTTATACATAAATATTAATTTTCAGCATTTCAAATAAATAATATTTTCAGTGATGTTACAGTAATTTGTCTATGATAGCTAGTATTTCGTTTTTCTTTTTCTCATAATACATAATAACTAAATTATATACAAAAAATGAAATCGATTTGGAGTGGGGGAACCAAGGTACACTACAAAATCGCGGTATCTACCATAACAGCGCTTTTTAGGACTGTATATAATGACATTGTGGAATAACTCTCAAAACTATTTTGTTTACACGTTACTGGACATTACTGAATTCCATCTAGAAAAAATCGAAAAAAAATGTACAATACGCATCTTTAACGTTATATAGGAGCGGCGAAAAAGCTGACAGCTTTAGTCATTGTTTTGATTTGAAACCGTCAGCTTTTTTTTTTTTCCAAAAAAATATGCAATAAAAAATAAATTTTGTTTGACATTCAATCAAACACTAACGTTACCCGGAGTATTGTAAGTTTTAACTCATGATAAATGTGTGTTTGGTAAGTTTTTCAAGATACTAGCATATTTATCGTTCCACGAATGATATAAATGATACTCGGCTACACAAATATTAAGATTTTTTTCCTTCTTGAAATGAAACCCCGCTTGTCACAAAGTACATGTGTGAATGTTTAATAAGGACATGTCTGCCTACCCGGCCCCGCCCCGGGTCGGTAGCAGACGCTTTGACAGACCTGGATTGGGGTGAGCTGTTGGACATATTGTGGTTTTCTATGGACATGTGACATGCAGTGTGCTCTTAGAAGGATCATATTTGCTAACGATAGGAAATATTCATTTCTTATACGTATTGACTGAAATATCACAATATTTCTTGAGCGAAACCAACCCTTACAAAATAATATAAAATTATTATAAATACTTGTAGTAAATTGGGTTAAGCCGGCTTTAAGAACTAATACTAGATGCGTATTGTCGTCTCTTGGCTTTGCCCTGGAGGTTGACGGGAACCATATATGTTTTAAGATAGACCTTCAAGTGCAGATATGTCTTGAGACGAGGCAATGGCTGACACTGACAGAATCAAGTGGTGGTAATTTGTGAAGGCCGTATGTTCGAGATATAGAGGGCTCAACCCAACCAGCAACACAAGGTTAGCAGCAAGCGGTGACCCATCCAAGTTTTTTGTTACGCTCAATGTTGCTTAAATTCGGTGATCTAACAAAAACAACGCCTACGATGAGCTATTGTCACTGTACATTTTAGTTGTGTCGTTGACAATTTCAGTAGAACATTTTTTTGCTGAAATATTGTTCTTGCACGTGCTTCGGATACACACCTGCCAAAGAAAAAAACACGTGTCTGTGTGTCTGGTTGATACAATACTTGTTAAAAATAGATATATCATCCATGGACGCCTGGCGTCGTAGTCAACCGTACTCCCAACCTGAAACTGTGTTTTCTTCAATACTGTATGTCTACCAGCGATCCTCAAATGTAGACAACCATTTACGATTTTTGGATGTATGTATTGATACATATTTTCTGAGAAATGTAATTTACCGTCTGCTACGCTTCGTTACGCTTGGAAAAAGTAATCTAAAGTATTTTAAAGCTAAATAAATTTATATTTGAAATGTTTCTTAGTGTAAATATCAATATAATCATTTTCACAAAAAATTAAAAAATTCATGCCTCAATTAAAGCATATATTCACCACAAGCATTTTTCAAGGTACTATGCAAATTGTAGTTTCCATACAATGAAATAATACACTTTTTAAAACCAATAAGTTTTAATTTATATTAGTCCGTTTTGCTGTCGCTGGGTTGAAAAGACTGGCCGGAGAAGGAAGTCTAAAATTCCGTTTCCAGGAGACACTGCGTCGAGGTTCTTTTCATGCTCCCCAAGTAGAACAAAGGACAACCTCGAACGGTGGGAATGCTTCTGCGGGGAGATTCACTGTTGTGCTACTGTGAAGACCTGCAGAGCCCCTCACACCTAAGATCCTGACCCATGTGCCGAACAAGCTGCACATCCCAATACTTAATGCTGTGCAACACACGGGCTATCAATGTTGCCAGATATTGGGCAGAAATAATTTGACGTCGCTGACACGAAGAACAAGAAGAAGAATTATATTGGTATTCCGGTTAAAATATGTTTTATTTTATTTTATATTGGATCACGCTTAACACAGTTTATCCATATACTAAAAGATATATAGGATATAAGAGGCTAGTCAAACATACTGTATGTTCATGGAAAACTGATCATTGAAAGCGAAACCGCAGTCTTTCATTAATGAATAGAGCTCAACATAATCCATATCAAAACAAGTGAACATGAGTTACGAGTATCTATTTGGTATTTGCAATGGATCTCAAAAATTATGCTAAAAATATTTTTTTAATAAATTTAATGGATTTTAAAGTCTTCATATTAAAAATCACTTGTTATTTCTTCGAACGAATATCTTAGCATTGGTTTAAATAGTGTAAAATATTATAAGCATCCGTATATCCTACATGCGTATATCATAATGAATAATGCTTGATCATAACTTAAAAATAAACATTCCACCAAATAATTAAAAAATATGTTCCAGGACGTCCTAAAAAATAATGAAAACGGCGGAAAAGAAATGTTCGTAATATTTTCAATTATATTAAACGTAGGCTTCAGAAGCGCTGATGCCGGTCATAAAGCTGCCGAGTGTTACGGGGACCAGGTCGTGCGTCACTCGCGCTGCAAGGGTTAGCGACGGAAAGGGTTTATTATCAGAGCCGATAACCCTCCGCTGAAGAAATCGTAAATATAATCAAATAATATTTTTTTATTATGAATATCCAATTCAATTTCTGCAGCTATAAAATGTAATCATATTTAGTTTATTTTTTGAGTATATTTAAAGTTCAGCGATAAAAGCACTTCGCAAGCATTGAGCAACATCAAGCGTGGACCAAAACATAGATGGGTCATTGAAAATTACTAACCGAGTGTCTTTAGTCTGATTGAGTCACTTCTTAGGACCAAATTGTCCAGATCTCAGGAGCATCGGGTTAACAATCTGATCTCCTTCAAAAAATACGATAACAAATAACCAAACACATTCTCGAATACTTAGCTGGCCCCTCTTTAAGTTCTCGAGCTTAGAATACTTAAATGGGTCATCAAATATTGCTAACCGAGTGCCGTTGGTCTGATTGAGTTGCTCCTTAGGACAAAATGGTCCAAATCTCAGAAGCATCTTATTAATAATCTAATCCTTCAAAAAATACGATAACAAATAACCAAACACACTCGAATACTAAACTGACGCCTCTTCAAGTCCTCGATCTTAGATTTTGGAGGTTGTCGGAAACCATCTTTATTCATAGCTGGATCTTTAGGTGTAGAGATGTGTTAAGACGAGGTTAGGTTGCGACAATTTGTGATGACCAGATGTACTCTTAAGTTTGTCGTCCGATGTGGGAGGAAAAAAATATCTTTAATACTTGTTATCTATCATTCGCTAGCTTTGCTTAACCTTTTGTCTATTTGATTTATAAATATTCATTTGCTTACCTTGGTAAAAACAAGGTTAATAAATAAATATTTATAATTAATAATGGATCTGAAAGTGAATGCTGAAAACATTGAAAAAATTAATTACTTTAAATAATGTTCGGTAAATTTCACTGTTTGTTAACCTGTTATCGAAGCGCATTATATATGCTGGGATTTGCAGCCGTAAAGAATGGAAGCAGCAAAAAATCGTAGCCAACAACGAGTGTAGTGTACAGGTAACAGGTATACACGTCAATATAAGACTATCTGAATATATACATGTATGTATATGGATTTTTTTTTATGTAGATATTTTAAAATACGATTGAAGAAATAAAAATATAAATTGAAGGTAATTAAGCAGATTTGAATGCATTTTATAACATTTGAATTAACTCGTTTAAATTTCACAAAGCTCGCGAACAACTTCATTGAAATAAAACGTAAAATATGATTTCTTCATCCACAGATAGAGTCCATTGGCAGTAAAAGGGTTTACTGAGAGTCGTGCATATTTATATGTCTTGGCAATAAAAAAGATGAAGAAATATGAAAGCTCGATACTTTTTATGTACATTTTACTGTTAGAGACATCTCACGAGCCCTTCCGGAACCTTCGTCCCGCATTGATATTGTTGCGAAAGAAAAACATACCGAATCGAATTCTATTGAACGAATTTCGCCGTGTTTTGATAGTTTTTGGAATATCGCGGCTATAAAAAAGTAAGTGTTTCTTATGTAAGATTTCTACCATGCTACTATTATTATCGTATTTTGTCTAGCTAAGACGTCTACGGTTGACGTTATTTACGTTACACAAGTCAACCAAGCGGACGACGTTGGCTAACATAGCTTGACATTCTTTTTACTATATTACTACATTACGCAGATCTTCTCAAAACAAAGTGCCGACTTTACACCGCTTATAATTCTCCAATCCATTTTTGTTTTTTTTTATGTAAACACATACAAGAGAATATCGACAGATCGTAAAAGTGATTCTGAAGTCTCATCTATGGAATTAATTGACGCTTACCATGCTGCATATGGCTAAGCGCTGCATGTGGAGCCAATGTCTGCAACTACTAGGCTACAACCCAACATTCACGCATCATCCTTATTAATATATTATATTACGGGAATTCACTATGAATGGGTGATCTTCGCGGGACGACTTTCGTCGACCAGCAATTTTGATTAATAGGCTATGACTGGCATTTTATGAGTGAGGGATCAAATTCACTCAATCGCGGATATTTTAGAACTCGGATACTAACTAAAAATCATTTTTTTTTGCAAATCATAGCATCCCACCAAAATTCAATGCAGATTTATAATGGGTTTGATTAAAATATACCTACATAGATTATTGGAGATTTAGTTTGTCTTAGTGAGAATGACGAAATGAAGGAGCGGACAGAACATCCATCCATACAGAGGAAGACTAGGCTGAGACATGTTCTTAAAATGGAACAGAAGAGCATAAACTACAACTTTTACAAATAACCTTTATGACTCTTTCAGTTATAGAAGACGTTAAGAAGTATACATAGAATGTACTTGGTGGAGCTTCGGGGAGCAGAACTGATAATAAATGAGGCGAGAACAATAACGGTCGACAGAACTATATTATGGCAATTTAAGACTATATGCTCAATCTATGGAGTGAGTATAGAATGAAGATGAGCTGACTTTAGAAAACGCAAAAAAAATGCCATGTTATATACTCGTCGTATCTTTATTGACGAAATTTTTAACGTCAAACAGCAGCTAATTAACAATCAATATTGAATAATTAAAATGAAAATTTTATTTTGTTTTACCTATTAATTTACATATAATATTATATAATATTATATAATAAGTTTAAGTATTTATAAATAGTACAATAACATTAGTTTTGTTACCATAGAATCATTGTTTGTATGGAAAATATATTTTAGCATTAATTTAGCTGTTTCAATAATCAATCCTGTTATCACTAATAATAATATTTTAATGGAAAACCATCCAGACTAAACACAAAGTATAGCATTACAAAATCTATGCATTGTTGAAAAGGTTTTTACATCTACTTAGTTTACATCTACAATACTATAATAAAACTTTTATAAAAAACAAATATCTGTTTATCTCGCAAATTACAAACAAAACTATTTGCACATGCGTTATTTGCAAAAAAAAATTTGTATCTTAAAAGCAACTATTTGTTGGCAGTATTCAATTCAATAAATTCGCAGTAATTATTTAGTAAGCAGTCAGTAATAAAAACTAAAAAAGTTAGTAAAAAATAATCATTTGGCAGTGGAAAATTAAAAAAATGGCCGGCGATAATTAATGAATGATAATTAGTAACAAGTTAGGTAAGGTTAGGTTAGGTTTCCATTTTATGGGTTAATTAGTCATTCATTTTACATTAACTTGTACCAATATTGAATATATCACTGACATTTTAATTTTATAACTGACCACACACATACTGACACAGTGGATACTGCCAATGTATTGACTCTACTGCCGATTAATTTTATTAACCGCCACTTGATTTAACTTACTGGCAAAATCTTGAATTAGTTACTGAATAAAGAAATACAGACCTATTTTAAACAACATTGCATTGATTTCGAAACTTTTTAACCGGTCTTTTAATGTTTAGCAAAAGTATAGGTTCTGTTGACCATGAAAACATATAAAATTACATATCATTGAATCATATGATCATATGATGTCTGATCCCAAAATACCACCGAAAACAATTTATGTATGTAGTGCCTGTTATGACTCAGAAATCATAAGGACATTTTAAATAAAAACCTTTAAGGTTTGATACAAAAAGGAAAAGAAATAAAAGTATGATGTAATTTCAATATAATATACAGCATTCATTACAAAAGTAATGCGCATTAAGTTTGTAATTGATCTTTTCGAAATCATGTAATTAACCCAACGCACCCGAGCGTGGGTGATATGATCCTATGAGCGTCGTAAAGCATCCCGTTTAAAGTCAACTAAAACAAAATAATATTTATTTATTTATTATATTGTGATATTAGCTTGAAATAACTCTTTTAGGCTGATGCCGAAAAGCCTTGATAAACGATCTTTGTCTGTTATTTTTGTTCGCTCGCCTGACAAGCACATCTCTTAATTTTATATTAAAATACACAGTGTTTGCATACGCCAATTTATTTGTTTTTACCGTTGCTCCAAATCGTGTTGGTTCAACTGTCAAATTTGGTTCATTATTTGGCCGCGATGATCTTTGGGGCGCTGACTGTTGCTGTGCCAGTCTGTCAGTCCGTATCCGCAGTTCCCGTCCGACCTAGGCCGACAATACAACATTTTAAGGTCAGGTGAGACACCAAACTCTTAAATAAGAAATAAACGCGAATTGTCCTTCTAAAGACGTTCTTTGCTTTGCGGCCTACTCCTGCATAATTCTTCCACGCATCCCGATGACGAACCCGCGACTTTTTGTCGCCTTTTTAAAGATGGGCGATGTCATTTTATTACAGTACTTATTATATAAAATGCTTCAATTGAAATTTAGTGTTTTTCCAATAAAATTTAAAAAGAAACGTTATTGAGCTAATACGCAAACAAATCGTCAATATTAACTGTTGGCAAGCTCCCGCCATGTAACACGGACAAATAAATGGCTGATACACGACTCGTGGATGTAGCCATAAAAGTTTCTGTGCCAATTAAAAATAAATAAACAAATTCAAATCACCCAATTTCCTCTCGCCGAGATCACTCACGTAACAACACAGCTCTACCGCTGTTCGCTGTTTCCGTGAAACGCTGAATCGAGCACTGCGGAAACAACACTTGTCCACATTAGAAACCATCCTTAAAAAATACATATTCGTTTCGAAACTACTTTGTAACTGATATATGTTTTTTTTTTGATACCACATGTAACAATAACATAATAAAACAACCTGTTAGTTCTGCTAACTAATCGTCGATGGAAACGATGTAACGTCGAGATTCGTCGGCAGATCGTGGGACCTTCACGTGTCAAGGATTGTAGCGTATTCTGACGTGCCGGGATCTGGGGACTGATGTTAGCCCTCGTGCTTAGTGTCCGTATAGTGTTGCCACAAACCTATTACAATAGTTGGTAACTTACACTCGCGGATAGGAAATAAGTGACTAAATTATTAGGTGATAAATTACAAGTTAAAACTTATTGTTGTAGAGAGCCTTACGAATATGTTGAAGTATAATTGTTTTTATTTGATTTTACGTTGTGTGTGAAATGGACTAATTAATAAATTTATTCATTAGAATTTTTAATATTGTACATGTTAGCTCCAAGTAAGTATTAGCTCATATACATTTTCAGTGATTTAAACCTGCTTCTGAAGAATCCCTTCATTTTTAGGTCTCTTATACTTTCCTGCTACGAGTTCCAAACTGTTGGTGCTGCGAAAATGAAAGCACGGTTGTCAAAAATCGTGCTAGGACAACATCTCGTCAGCTGCAAGGTACTTTTACTTGCTCTGGTTTATCTGAGTGTCTCTCCACACGCACTTAGACATAGAAAACTCTTATTTTTTTATTAAGTTGTATATGTTTTATTTATTTATTTATTACACAGAACCGAAGTTCCAAGATACTAAATGAGAAACAGCATACATAAATATATAATACATACAAAAGATAATAAAATAAAAAAAAATACATAAACGAAGGAGATATGAGACGTTTCAAAGATCATAGAGATCTAGAAGAACAATACCATCGACAAAAGAGGAAAAGGATGTAAGAAAAGGATTGAGGTGTGCTGGTAGGCCATTTAGGAGCGCCAGTGCCAAATTAAGTGCTTGAAGCTCCACAAGCATCAACTGGGATCAAAAACAATGGGTGGCTACGAGCACGGGTGTACTTATCTGGAACATAGAAGTTAAAACATTAAAAAATCCCAGGGTTGTGAATTGTACCGCGAAGAAGAAGGAATGAATTTTCGAGAGCAGCAATTTTCCTCCGAGACTAACGAATGGAAAGAAAGCATCCCTAGAAGAAAAAGAGTTGGGTTTTGTGTATTATACAATAAAATTTGGACTAGTATTGTTTCCGAAAAGTGATTTCGGTGTATTCAGCTTGTATAGACTATAGAGCGAGCGTGTTTGCGGGAGTGAGGGAAATACTCGCTTTGAAATAAAAATTCGGTATCGGTTTTCCTTGCGATCGAGCTTGCGGGGACTGTATACACAAAAAGCCAATTAGCTGCCCACAACGCGTGATTTTGTTTGGGCCAAAAGGGAGAAAGAAGCAAGTGGATTACCAGCGGCCTGGACACACGCGCGGCCTGGGACACTTCAGGCACGTGATTCATCATATTACATAGAAGAAAAAATGTGGCATTTTTAATATTAACTCTTATTTTTTTAAATAATATTTACCACACATACAGGAATATACAACTTAGTATAAGTTGATTAAAAACCAATTTCATTTTTACGATATTTACGAACGTTTTTAACATAGCTGTTTCAAATGAACGTAAACGGTCGTATTTGATAAATTGTGTTTTTGGCAATCTCATTTATTTTTACATTTATAAATATTGATTTATAAATGTAACGAAACGAGGAAATACGCAGAAGAACTCAAGTAGTGGATGCTACCCAACGAATAGGCACACTCAAGTGGCAATGGGCAGGTCATATCTGTCGAAGAGACGACGGTCGATGGGGAAGAAAAGTATTGGAATGGCGCCCAAGAACTGGCAAACGAAGCATTGGCCGACGCCCTACAAGATGGACTGACGATATAAGAAGAATAGCGGGAGTGACCTGGATGCGGAAGGCGGAGGATCGAAGAGGATGGAGACTCATGCGGGAGGCCTACGTTCAACAGTGGACGGACACTGGCTGATGATGATGATGATGATGGAATATTGATTTTATTCGTTGATAAATTAAAGTATCGCTAAAAAACTGGCACAAGCCAGTATTTAATTACAATTACTTGCATACTATATTATTAATATTACTCGTATTACTTCATGCGATAAATCACCACTCACAATACATACTCGTATATTTACCAACAAAAATAATTAATGTGTTATATTAGAACTTGCAGCAATAACCGCATTAAAAAGTACTAATGTAATCTCATAAATTGTTATAACAGAATGCATTTATTCAAATTAGGCAAAATGGTTGGTTCCAAAGGTCCGCGGTTCGCATCCTGCTCCTGCCGATATATTTTTCCTGAATGAATTGACTTGCTTAAAGAATTTTATGTATGGTATATGTATATTTAATTACTCATAAATTGTTCACAAGTAAAAATCAAGTAATGCATTTATTGTGTATTCATTAGCTTCAACTAGCTTTCCATAACATGGTGCATTTTCTACATCAAAATTATTGCGTTCTTTCAATACATTTCTCATTACATATAGGTTAATTTTCCTAGCTTGATTATAATATTTTCTTTTTGGCAGTAAAATATGCCAAGAATGCTGTTTTTGTTTTCCATATTTGACAGGGTACCAAACAAAAGCTACTCCATAAAATCAATCATACTCTTTCGCAATCAAGCATTAATATATCAGCTGTCAATGTATATAATAATTATTTGACTGGATTGTGATGTTAGTTGTTAAAATTTCAATTAATGCATGTATTAGGAAAACGTTAAATTACTTTCAAAACAACTCAATATTATGAAAGATTTTCCACCTCTTTACCATTGATTTTCTTTTTGTTGATAGTCATATTCGCTGGAATAATATTTTCACTTTTAGAATATTCATTAAACAGTTAACTAAATAAAAGTTTCTTGGTTATATATTTGGCGATATTTTCACAACAAATAATGTTAGAAAGACCATCAATATTGACCTATGATAATCTATTTTCTCTTGTTGTTCATGTGTAATGTGATAATTCACCCAGTATTGTAACTGCTGAAATATTTTTACAATATCAGATTACATGTTGGGTGATATCCGCGCATTAATAGTATTATTTATATTTCGTATCTGGAAATAATTAATAAACAATATCAGTATTCAGTAACTTTATATTTTATGAAACTTGACATTATGTATCACATTACTAAATATCAAAAGTCATATATATCCAAAGGTATCGTATAAATTCCAATCAATTATATTATAAATCTTAAAATAGAGTCATTAAAATAAACAACAACTGATACACATAAACATTCAAAGCAAACACCATATAATACGACATTCACTCGTCAATTATTTGAAGAAAATTAACGACGGAAGCGGGCGTTCACACCACAAACTTTATACAATATGTCCATTTCTTTGCCTAATGCGATGACCACATGGACACTTACGCCTCATCGTCGAGTCAACATATACATATATACTTAAGATATTCTCAAACTGTGCAAAAATCATTTGGCAGCTTTGTTTTTTTGTAATATTTAATTTATAGAATGGGCAGTGATTATTTAGCCAACAGTCAGTAATATATACCTAAAAGGTAAGTAAAAAATAATCATTTTGAAGTAGAAAAAAATTAATGGGCAGTGGAAAAATAATGTATAATAATAGGTTAGGTTAGGTAAGGTTAGATTAGGTTAGTTTTCCATTTTAAGGGTTAATTATTTAATAATTTTGCATTTATTTTAAACAATATCGAATATACTTTTTCTGCCATTTTAATTTTATAACTGACTACATTCATACTGACACAGTGGATACTGCTAATCGATTTAACTTACTGCCAAAACCTTGAATTAGTAACTGAACAAATAAATACAGGCCAAATCATTTGATTGAACCTTGCAGCCGTATAGAAAAATTTAAGAATTTTATAATTTTCGTATGTTTAGAATTTCTCAGTTTCAGTGCTCTCTAGAATGTGCTTAGATTAAAAAACTATTCTTTTTTAGTCCTAAGTTTTGGCTTAAAACTCAAAAGAAAATATTTCATATTAAAAGTGTTTTTTTTTTTGTCGCAGCGTTCGATAGGCGGAAGCGAGCCGTCCATCTCGGTGTGGGCGCGCGCCGCCCCTCGCCATATTGCCGCCCACCGAAACCGCAATATATCAAGGAAATTGACGTGTGATTTGCAGCTCCACACTACGAATAATGCGCGGGGAAAATTCGCGAATAAATAAACAAACATACGCTCGCCATAACCCTCCTGGGCGGGAGAGTCGTCTGGGGAGACGATAAGGCAGCTGGATCGACCGGGTATAACAAATGAGAAGTGTACGCTTAGTTAGTAAAACGTTAAGTGTCAATTTTTTGATGTAACAATGTGGAAGATCATCAAAAGTTAATCCAACGTAGAAATGCTAAAAAATGTGTCATAACGTAACTTTAAAGATGTATATTCTCAATTTTCACTTAAATTTGATGACAGTTTTTGTGAATATGGTTATACTGTAACCAATGCTTGCCGATTAAAATAAATATAATTAAGATTATCATTATTTTTTAGAATATATTTCGATATTCTAATACTTAATGGAGACTTGATCTATACTAAAATTTTCTACTTTTAAGTACTGGATATCAACTCGATATAGCTATTTTAGGCTGATGCCGAAAAGTCTCAATAAACGATATTTTGTCTCTTATTTTTGTTCGCTCGTCTGACATACACATCTAATTATGTTTGTCCTAATTGTATATATTATAATACAAGGCCTACGTAATTTTGTTTATTTTGACAGTTGCTCCATATCATGTTGGTTCACCTATAATAGACAAAAGATCGTTTTTTGAGGATTTTAGGCGTCAGCCTAAAAGAGCTATATCATGCCGATATCAGCACATACTATACACATCTATATAAATTGCATAAACCAAATCATAATTGTATTAAATAAAATTATAATAACTTTTTTAATATACAATACAATCGTATGAAATATTTTTTATTCTAAGCTTTTATATTTCTTCTCAGGCAATACCTCTTTGCACAGTCGTGACCCGAGCTCCATCATCACAGCTGTGGAGGTAGTAAATAATATCGTATTTTCTCTTAGCTTTTATGCCTCGGTGCCAGCACCAATAAAGCAGTTCTACTACTACAGTGCTAATCTGAGAACGACCTGTGTTAGATGGATGTAGTTGCCATTCTTAAAATAAGCGCTCATGGATATATTTACCCTTTATTATATTCAAGAATATTACTATGAACCCTTGGGTATTAGATAAGTAAATTGCTTGAATGTTATAAAAAATTATCAATGACAATAAGCATAAGCGCGTTTCTCGTTCTAACACTGAAGCGTTATTTCACAGCTATTTTCTACTTTGTAATATTCAAAATTTGCTAAATATATAACTGTATATTTATATTTTTGTCAAAAAATAAACGGGACCACTAAGATATTTGGTAATTTTAAAAAATAAATTAATAAATCTATCTAAATTGTCTTGATTTTTTTACGTAAACACAAAGGAAAATACCAGATGGTGGTGAAAAAATGTTATCTGTGGATTATATAACGCTAATTATTAAATATAAAATAACTATAGGATAATCACTGGGGAATACTTGGATTGCCCCGAAAGAGGACCTAGCCCCTGGACATGACCAAAGGTGGAATATATGGAGGTCCCTTAACAGACTTCGGACCGGAGTATGCAAGACGAGGACACAAATGAGGGCCTGGCAGTTTTACAGCGGACCGACTGAATGTGACTGCGGCGTGGAGCAGACCCTGTCACACCTTCTGGAGTGTGCGCTGTGCCCGAGTGGCTGCACCCAGGAAGACCTGATGATGGCCAGAAGTAACGCCATCGACGTCGCCCACTTCTGGGCAGACAGGATCTGACCCTGTTGTTTCCGACACGATTATATATACTGCAGTTATACATCATCAATTTTTAACCAGAATTCACTGTCATTGATCCAATACGATCCGTATTAACTGAACATCTTTCGTCTAACGACAATTACAATTAATAGGCAATGGTCTGGCATGTTTTCGAATTCACACCAATAAATTGGCTTATATATTTGGATTATTTTTAATTGCTACGTATTCACAGATAATATTAACTTAAAACTAAGTCATACTTTATCTTAAGCATAATATTCAATATTTAATAAAAAAAATACATATTGTTCTTGATTAAATTTATAACTGAAAACTGATTACGATATCACGATCAATAAATATATTAAAAAGTGATTTATATTTCATATTTAGAAACGAGGCAGAAAGTTATTACAATTAAATATTTTTATAAAACAATACAATATATAATCAAAATATATATTCTTTATATTTACAAGCTTCGTCGAAAGAAAGAAAATAATCTCTGTAATAAAGTGTCATCCCTTAAGGCGCTAATCTCTTATCATAATACTCAGTCAACAAATCTCAATTTACTTTGGGGTTAAGTATTTTCCGCGTAAAATAACATGACGGGGCCTAAGCCGATTATTGGTTTAAAAAGTTTTTAAAAAAATACAGTTTTAGAATCCGCCCGAAATCCCTGCGGCCATGAAGTACTCCTATTAATCATCACATCTCAGATGACTGACAATTCAATTTCGGGAACCTCGGATTACTCAACGGCGATAAATAATCACGCGTATTTACGGAGCCATTGACAATAAATCTCTCAAAGAAAATTTGACGAAGTAAAAGCGTCAACTTGACAAACACGCCGTAACGAAAACGACAGTTTTGATTAAATACATTGATTAAATCATCTTCTTCCTATTTCAAATAGTATTATTTCAGTACGAGAACTAGCTGTAAGTATTAAATGAGTTGTCTTGATGACTTGAAGGACGTAATGTTATTATTCTATAATTTAGTGCTAGAATGATCCATTGCTCATAAATTGCATTCAATTCAATTCTTTTATTTCCTTTAATAACATTACAAAATATTTATATCTTAATTCATTTTTGAAATAATTAATTACATTTTTTTTTATGTAAACGCATGCAGGGGAGCACAACCGGTCAAGACCAGTGCACTCTATGACGCTCAGCCAGGGAGGCTGGACGCTGCATGCGGGAAACGTGTGTTGTGTTCGTGTTTGTGTGTGGGTTGGGGAGATTGCAAGTGTATATTTATCTGTTTCTTGAAGAGATCCAGATTGTAGGAAGGAGGAAACACAGACGCTGGAAGAGCATTCCATAGCTTACCGGTGGCATTAAGGAAGGAATTTTGGAAGCTGCCAGTTCTTGGTCGACATATATTAACCGTGTATGGATGTTCGGCAAGTGTAAGACGAGTTTGTCGGCTGTGAGTGGGTGCAGGAGGAATTAGTTCTTTAAGTTCCGAAGAGCAGCGACCGTGGTAA
The DNA here is from genome assembly GCA_022606575.1 of Glossosoma conforme. NCBI lineage: Eukaryota > Metazoa > Arthropoda > Insecta > Trichoptera > Glossosomatidae > Glossosoma > Glossosoma conforme. The sequence goes on from JAGTXR010000341.1 coordinate 229,212, forward strand.
TAACGGTAGAAAAGACTAAGAGAACCAACCTTACGTCTGTGTTCCATTGATTGTAGATTAGACGTAAGGGTGTCATTGTTTATCAAACGAATTGCTCTTCTTTGAACTGAGTCAATTAAGTTTAGAAGGTATTTTGGGGCTCCAATCCAAAGGTGACTGCCGTATTCAAGGATAGGTCGGATTTGTCCTTTATATTGAAGAAGAAGTTGTTTATCGTTGAAATACCGACGTGATCTATATAATACACCTAGTTTTTTGGAAGCGAGACCGGCTTTACACTTAATTGACTCGTAATATTTGACATTATTCGATATTGATAATCCAAGCATGTTGATGGAGCTTGCTTTCGGAAGAGAACAACCGTAGAAAGATACAGGATCCATAGCAGTCTTCTTGGTGGAGAAAGTACATGATTGGGTTTTTGAAATGTTGAAACTGACGAGGTTGAGGTCGCCCCATCGTGAAACCCTTTCAAGAGACATGTTCATCTTTTTCACCAGAGATTCCCTAGCAGCAGATAGTTCCGAATGTTTCGGAGGTTTTTGGAAGATTATACTCTCATGGACAGTGCTGTCGTCGGCATAACAGTGAATGTTTGCGCATTGAAGCAGATCATTCACATGCAGAAGGAAAAGAGTGGGCACAGAGCCCTGTGGAACTCCAGAGTTGATTTTATGGCAGGAAGAAGAAAAGCCATCTACGACAGTGATGATGCTTCGATCACTCAAGAAGTTTTCAATCCAGGAGCACAGGGAGGGAGTTAGTCCATAAGACGGTAATTTATTCACCAGACCGCGATGCCAGACTCTATCGAACGCCTTGGAGATATCCAGGGCAACAGCTTGCGTTTCTCCATAGCATTCGACGGATTTCCCCCAAACATGTGTGACATATGCCAAGAGATCGCCGCACGATCGACTACGGCGGAAGCCATATTGCCGATCGCACAGAAGATCATTCTTCTCTAAGTAGTTTAGAAGTTGGCTGTTAATTAAACGTTCCATCACTTTGGAAAGTAGTGATGTGATGGCTATTGGGCGATAGTTTGTGGGGTCACTTCGGTCTCCTTTTTTGGAACTGGGTGAACAAGGGCTTTTTTTCCATCCCAGGGGAACAATACCACATCTAAAGGACAATCTGAAAAGTTTGGTGAGCACAGGACTAAGTTCAGGAGCGCAAGTTTTTAATACCACCGCTGGTATGCCATCTGGGCCACTGGCTTTGTTGGTTGCTAATTGGAGAAGTTCTCGACGTACGGCTTTGAGGCTGAATTTTACAGCCCCATCTGCTTGCCACAGTGAGGAATGGATGGGGGTTGGCCCCACCATCGTCGAGTGTGGAATTGGAAGCAAACAGCGAACCAAGAAGTTCAGCCTTCTCTTTGGAGGCTAGAGCCAGTGAGCCATCGGCATTAGTCAGTGGTGGAAAAGAAGAAGTGCAAAAGTTGCTGCCAATAGAGTAAGCGAGAGACCAGAATGCTCTACTACCGGCAGGGCAAGCGGACAACTTGTTGCAAATTTGTACATTGAACTTGTCTTTGGAGTCATTAATGGTTTTCTTGCATTCTTTGGAGGCTAAATTGTATGCTGCACGACTTATGGGGTCGTTATTTTTTCGTAGTTTGTTGTATGCGGTATTCCTGCGTTTTACGGCCTCGGCACAGTCACGGTTAAACCAGCTTTTTTAAGGTGGTGCCCATAGTTTTCGTGGAGTGAGGAATAAAACATTCCATTCCTTGGATGATTACATCCTCCACCAGATTGGCACATATTGAAGGGTCCTTATTTTTGAAGCAAATATCTCCCCACGGGTATCCTCCGTAAAATCCACGTAATCCGTTCCAGTCAGCCGACCTGTAGTGCCACACACGTCGATTGTTTTGTTCTTTTGGTGGCAATGGAGCACTGATTGTAGTTGTTTTTACAAGGCAGTGGTCGGAGTTGCCTAGTGGCGCTTCGACCTCTACCAAGTAATCACTTGGCTGAGAAGTAAGAAATAGGTCGAGTAGAGCTGGACGATGTGATGCGATGTCAGGTTTACGGGTGGGGTTTTGTACGAGCTGTGCAAGGCCATAGCAAGACGCAAATAATTCAGCACAATTGCCAGCGGAGCTTGTCTCTCCCGACCCCAACCATGCAGTGTGGTGCACGTTGAAGTCGCCGAGAACAACAAATTCTGCTTGTGGGTAAGAAAGCAAGAGACCATCAATGGTCTCACCCAGATAGTCGAAGAGTTTAGATGTTTCTGCTTTGGACATGTTAGGGGATCTGTAGAGTCCTGCATAAATCCTAATTCTCTCGGGGTCGTTGACCCTGACCCACAACACTTGGAACTCAGCTCGTTCTACAGAGCGGATTCGGTTGTAGTTGATGTCAGACCTGATAAAAAGGCAAAGGCCGGCTTTGTAATGAAAAGCACCTTCCAAAGTATATTGCGGACAGTTGAGGTAATTATGGTCAGCAGGTGTGGCTATCTGTGTTTCTGTGAGGAAAAGGAGGTGAGGGCGGGAATTTTGTAGGTGGTGGTGTACTGCGTTGATGTTAGCGTGCAGCCCTCTGATGTTGCAGTAGTTGACAGAGGACCGGCACGTGGGGTTTGTGTTATGCGGTGGAAACTTATTATTTTTGTTCGTGTTCATTATCATGTTTATTTAGTTGTGTTTTATGGAATTGGATAGGGTGAGAGAGTAGGAGTCGGCGAGACAAGCACACAGTCCTCGCGGCTCCGGGTCAGGCCTAGTGCAGTGGAGGGCAGCGAGGTGGAGGACCCCCAGTGCTCCCCGCACGCAAACAGTGGGACCCAATCCGGTCACTATCCGGCACACTGGATGCGGTGAGATTATACACCGGCTGGTGGGTCAGCCAACCTACGGTAGTTAGCCGCAGGTCGGGACCCTGTACTATCCGGCGGCGCGGCCAGCATCTAACCGCTTTACTGGCTCTCCCTCTCTCGGTTCCCTCCACCGCGACCAGCCCCGGAGCGGCGAGGCATTAGCGCTCATCCGACCGTCACCAACCTCTCCCCTACATCCCCGCGCCCACACACGATACGCTCAGAGAAGATCAGCCGAAGCCGAGACTTCTACACACGACCTAAGTGCGAACGGTGGTGTCTTCCGGGGACGACGACTCCATAAATCGTCTACCACTACTGAACATCTTAGCCGCTACTTTGTAGACGTTGCCCAGGGTACACCAGCACAAGGTGCTATGCGTGGAGGTGTGTTCAGTGTGCAATCATTATTATGAGAATATACCCAAAAGAAAATTAGGCATGTAATGATTGCGTACATAGTGTGCCGTTGTAAATGAGTTGACACATTTAGACTTGGACTTGCAACAACAATAACCATGTCATAAGTATATCATGTTTGACACACAAATAACACGGCATTATTGTTACAAAATCAAACATCCGAAAACATTTCGAATCAGTCAACATCAGCACTGAATCTGTAGCAATATTACACTAAATATGTCAATATCTTCACTCAAGTTGGTTTCAACCACTGTTCACTGCGATTTTTTCATCTTACACGTATCCAGGGTTGAACGATGGTCCTTTCAAACTACACTTGAGGCTCCATAAGAGACTCCATGTAAAGACTGAATGTTCCCAACAGACGAGTTATGAATTCAAAGTGTAGGTTGTTTTGTAATGAAATACACGACTATTAGAATACTTTTTCACTTTTTATCGATAATCCTTGCTAAAATTCAATTATTTCAATAATATGCCATGGGTATAGCTCAAAATGCTTTTGTTTGACAAGCCGTGGGTTCGATCCCCGACGGATATTAAAAAAAACGTTTTCTAAGCTCAATAATATAATAAATAAATAATAATAATAAAATAACCAGGGAGTTCGATTTGAATTTGATCTTTCACCCGTAAATGCCAGTCATAGCATATTCATTAAAATTTGTGGAAGACGAATATTGTCCCGTTAATGTCCAAACATTCATTGTAAATTCCTGTAATAATAAGGATGATGCGTGAATCTCGGGCTGTAATCTATGACGTTGGCGGATCAACACTCCACATGCAGCGCTTATGCATATGTAACAATCCACAGATGAGACTTCAGCATCACCATCTGTCAGAATATTATCCTGTATGTGTTAACGTAAAAAATTAAAATATATATGTAACGGAAAATAGTTGTTGCTTAGTATAAACTACTTAAAATTATTTTTTGAGTAAAGAATGGATTGTTAATGAAAACAAAACATATTTTTTGGATCATTTGTTCCATCAAATAAATGAAATAAGCTAAAAACAAACTTGAAAATATATTTTTTTCAATTCTTAAAAATATTTCAATAAATGAAATGTCATTTAAACCTTCTATTACTAAGCCGCAATATTTTTTTAGATACCTAGATAATAAAGGGTGATTTTTTAATAGCTATAAGAAATTTTTCCAAAAAAACACATGAAATTAAGAAAAATGCATGAAATCTTTATTTGAATCGATAGTACAGTCCATATAATTTAACGTTTGAAGATTATTTCATTCAAATGTTGACCGCGGCTGCGCCTCAAATGGTCCATCCGCTTAGTCCAATTTTGGCATACACTTTCCAACATTTCGGCCAGTATCTCACGAATAAATGCTTCAATGCTGTCTTCCAATGCGTCAATCAAAGCGAGTTAGTCAGTATAGATATGAGCTTTAACATAGCCCCACAAAAAATAATCTAAAGGCGTTAAATCGCACGATCTAGGCGGCCAATTGACCGGTCCCAAACGTGAAATAAAGTGTTCACCGAACTTGCCACTCAATTGGTTTATTGTTTCGCGTGCTGTGTGGAATGTGGCACCGTCTTGTTGAAACCACATGTCATGCAAGTCAAGCTCTTCCATTCTGGGTAAAAAAAAGTTGGATATCATCTCACGGTAGCGCTCACCATTCACAGTTACGTTGCGATTCGCATCATCTTTGAAGAAGTACGGTCCAATGATGCCACCAGCCCATAATCCGCACCAAACAGTAACTCTTTCTGGATGCATTGGTAGCTCTTGCAATGCTTCTGGCTTATCTTCACTCCAAAACCGACAATTCTGCTTATTTACGAATCCATTCAGCCAAAAATGAGCTTCGTCGCTGAACACAATTTTTCGACAAAAATATGGATCTTCCGCCAACTTTTAAGGAGCCCATTCACCAAAAATTCTGCGTTGTAGTAGATCGTTCGGCTTCAATTCTTGCACCAGCTGTATTTTGTAAGGCTTCACACCTAAATCCTTCCGCAAAATTTTCCACGTTGTTGAGTAACAGAGGCCCAATTGCTGCGAACGGCGCCGAATCGATAATTGATGGTCATCACTAACACTGGCCAAAACAGCTGCGATATTTTCTTTAGTTCGCACTGTACGTAAGCGTGTTGGTGATTTAATGTCCAACAATTTAAATTTGGTGCGAAATTTAGTCACAATAGCCCGAATAGCCGCTTCAGTGAGTCGATTAAACTGACCATAAAATGGAAGAAGCGCGCGATGAACTTTCTTAACAGAGCAAGCATTTTGATAATAAAATTCAATGATTTGCAAGCGTTGTTCGTTTGTAAGGCGATTCATGGTTAAAAAATAGACAAAACTGAAGATGTTTAACAGAAAACACGAAACGTACGTGAGCTGTCAAAATCAGTATTGCCAAAAAGAAAATAGTCTAAAAATCACCCTTTATAACTTTAAACGCGCATGTAATTTTTTTTATGATTGTTATAATAATATAATAATATATTATTCATTCACCTTAACATTATAGTTAAAAAGTTTAATATTAAAAATATATTGCACGTGTTAAATTAAATCAAAGTGCAATACCTTTTTATTTTAGAACTTCGTAAATTATGTGTTAAAATGATCATTAAAAAAAAAAAAAAGTACCATTAACGCAAAAAAAGAAACACGAAACCTCATTCGTTATTTATCAAATGATTGAATTTATTTAACTTTGTCTACATTTTTCGTTTGTTTAATGTATTTTTTTGATGTTTTTGTTGCGTGACAATAAATTAGAGAGTGAAAAGCGACAAAGAATTCAAAATTAGTATCACGCAAAGGAAGCACAAATAAATGATAACTTCCCAAGGATCTCTTTGCTCGAAGAAAATAGTTTTTTTTTTCTTTCACAAGACGACGTTCAAAGTCCACGTTTCACATTAATTAATTTCTTTTCGCGTTTTTAATTTTAAGAGCTTTTGTACTTTTATCACTCTGGTGCCTCCTTTACAAAATATTTTTAAAAAGTACGAAAAATTTAAAAACTTGTATTCTGATATTTCGACAAAATTTTATATTTTATGACACTCTTTTGTAAAGCCATGTACCCAGACTCAGCAATATAATTCTAAGAGAATATTTGAAATTTTAAGTGAATTTGAAGGCTTTTGAAGATATTAAAAAAAAATGTTAGCGGTCATAGTGACGCTTGAATTGAAAATAACTGCACCCATTAAAAGCATGGCATGTAATAAGTTAATTTACAAATATATTAAACAAACCCTAACAAAAAAAAATAGTTAAATAAACTAAATAAAATATTTACCTTATTTTAAATAATTTAACTACTGTTCTTTTTTATTGGCGACTAGACAAAAGTGATGCAAATCAATATTTACAAATGTTACGTATTCATTGATTTCGATTAAAGATTTTTTTCTTTATGGACTGAATATTTAAAAAAAAAACAAGTGTTATTACAACAATTACTTAATTGTTATTTCATTATTTTGTATTACTTAATAAGTAGTTATAAATTCTCGCTTCTAATAATCCAAATAAACTGAAACTGAAAAAAATATTGCTTAATAATTTGTTATGTACACATAATTATATCGATTTGATTTACATAAAACAAAATTTACATTTAATAAATTAATCAAACAACAAAAATGCACGGTAAAATAGAAGATAAAATATTTCAATTATTTTTTCCTCACTAATTATAACATAAACTAATATTTAATGTAGGAAATACTAATACTTATAATGAGACGTATTTTATTCTAACTTAAATTTTTTAAAATACAAATACCAATTTTATAGACCAATGGAATTCAAGCAAAAGTTTTCGACAAACACAAGCAAATGAAAAACGTATGGAGCGAGAAGTCGTCAAGTTGGAGATTCCAATTAAAAATGCATAGAGAACCAATAATTAATTAATCAGTCATCGGCGACTTTTAATTGGAACCGGAAATGCGAGTCGGAGGCTCTTCCGGCGCGCACGTAGCGCCGCCCTCGTTAATGACGGCGGGCGATTCAATTAGGACAGTCCAACTAACCTCCCCCTGAAGTTTCAGGCTCTACCCGGCCGACTACTCGCCTGGCTGTGTGAAGGAATCCCAAGCTTCCGGTCTGAAGATTAAGCTTTTTGTTGACGCTTATTATATTACACGCTTTCAGGATTCCGAGTTTTTGCGAATTCGTTTCGTGTGAATTCTTTGTCTGGAAATATCTGACAAAGAATTTCATACGAAACATAATCAAGTTTCATATGTAGGAGTTGCGTAAAAAATATGCAAACTAAAAAATTTTTCGTAAATAATGAGATAATTATATATTTCAGTTGAAAAGTTGTGACTTAAATAATGATGCTGTTTTTAATATCATTTATATATTTTTATAAAACATAATAACTTTTCGGGCATTGATGATAATAATATAAAAAAACGTATTTAACAAAATTTCATCTTTACGATTTCATCTTACGTCTTATAAATATAAATTAGTTACTATTATATCAGATATAAAATAAATGATTCTCTAGAATTTATTCCACATATATATTTTTTGACTACATGTTTCAGGCAAGTCGGATGGCCATTTTCAAGTCTACTTAAGTAACTATTATACTACATTAGTTCGTACTACATACGATTTGTAGAAGACAATATTGGCTCAAAGCAACGCGCATTAATATTATTGAATTAGTTGATGCAAAGCCAGTATCCGATTCGGTATCATTAACACAAGTTTTTCAATGAGTAAAAAGATGATTGAAATTTTTAATTAAATTAAATTCATCCTTTGTGTTATATTACATATCTATTAAACCAATCAGTATTGGTCTTCCGCGAGAGTCATCAAGGTATTGTGGAAACTACATCATAACAGTACCATTTACCAACATCTGCCAGCAGCTCTGAGCGCCATCAATATTTTCAGGTTATTGAGTACTCGTTTCCTGCATAGTCGTCTTTGAGACTAGTGATCAAGAAACTATAATCAGACCGTTGCTTTACATGTTATACTCGTGCATGTCCAAGATGCTGACGTAAGTCTTCTTCTTCTTCGTGTCAGCGACGTCAAATTTTATATGACGTTAAATTATTTCTGACGTTAAATTATTTCTGGAAACATCGATAGCCCGTGTGTTGCCCAGCATTATGTCTTGGGATTTGCAGCTTGGTGTGCACATAGAGCAGGATTCTAGGCGTGAGGCGGTCTGCAGGTCTCCACAGTCGCACAACTTTAACACTCCCTGTCGGAGCATTCCCCACCGCTCGAGGTTGTCCTTTGTCCTACGAACTCCGATTCTTAATCTGTTCAGAAATTTCCAGGTACGCCAGTCAAGGTTCGTGTCACTTGGGAGGCCTTCCTAAAGGAGTAAAAATTTACTCTAAAGAGTAATGAAATCTTCTGATGTGATTTGTTACCTGTGCTCTCATTTTCAGGGCCGGATGTGAGAGTTTATGTGGATCTCAGATGAGAATGTGTAAGTGGACTACTGCGATATAAAAGGATTTGGAAAACTATTATCTATATTTTCTTATAAAGCGCCAACAAAAATCATTTCTTGAGATCTACTCGTTAAATTATAATCGATACGACTTGATTTTTTTGTTATACTCGTGATATTCATGTGTCTATATTTATTGGAATATAATATTGTTTGATATTCATTTAAATTAATATTTTTCTGTTTATATGCGTCATTTTTTACTATTGGCTTGATTGAATACATTAATTAAGAGATTCAATTAACGTCGGATGAAATAAATATTGAAGTTCTCATTCCGAGGCGGAAATGCAATTAGTAAAAAGTGCAATTATACGGCAGTGATTCATTTCAATGCTATCTGGAATGCAAATGAAATTACGGCACAAATAAAACTATGGTTGTTTGTTTTCCTCTTAATTTATTCCTCGGTTCTTGGTTCGTCATTGCTTCCCGGTCGTATGCAAAATACATTGTGAATATGTAAATATTTATTTTGTATGAATACGAATAATAAAAAAAGGTTTTCTGCTGTTGCTTTACTTTGTTACTTTAAGTATTCTTCTTTATATCATTATTATAAAGTCATGAGAGTAAGCCGCAATGAGCAGCAGAAAATTAACATATCAATGCTAGGAGTGCCTCTAAAAGATGCAAAAGAATTTGTATACCTTGGAAGTACGATCACCTGGGATGGCAGAACAAAAAGAGAAGTCAACAATCGAATACATCAAGCAAGGCTAGCTTTCAATAAAAAAGCCAAAATTCTTGAGTCAAAGAATATTACTTTAGGGCTCCGCAAGCAACTTGTCAAAACACTTGTTTGGAGCATCTTAATGTACGGCTGTGAGACATGGTGCTTATCTGAAAGTGATAAAAAAAGACTAGAGGCCTTTGAGATGTGGTCGTACAGAAGAATTCTCGGAATTTCCTGGAGAGACCACGTCACGAACAATGAGGTTCTCAGGATAATCAAGGAAGATAGGCACCTAATAAGAACCATCTCAGAGAGGCGAGCCCGATGGATTGGTCACATCATGCGACACGATGGTCTTCTTCACGATATTGTGGAGGGGATGGTTGAGGGTAGAAACTGTAGAGGGCGCCCTAGACGGGAGTATTTACAGCAAGTATTCGAGGACATGAATTGTAGCGCCTATGCTGAGCTGAAAAGGGTTGCGGAGGACCGAGAGGAATGGAGATCGAAATGCAAGATTCTGTTGCTGCAAACCAATCCACCGGATTGATACTACCAAGAAGACAAATAGACGAGTATCTCATACACTGCTATTAGGCACAGATGTCAGTGACAGTCATCAACATCAGGATGTATCCATCCCCTGTTCAATGTAAGCCTCCCACTTGAGTCTCGATTCTCTTCGATCATTTGCCTTCCGTATCCAGGTCACTCCCACTATTCTTCTTATGTCGTCAGTCCATCTTGCAGGGGGTCGGCCAAGCTTCGTTTTCCAGTTATTGGGCGCCATTCCAATACTTGTCTTCCCCATCAACCGTCGTCTCTTCGACAGATGTCCTGCCCATTGCCACTTGAGTATGCCTATTCGTTGGGTAGTCTCCACTACTAGAGTTCTTCTACGGATATCCTCTTTTTGAATTCTATCTTTTTTTTTTTTTTTTTAATCAAATATAAAAGATGCATTTTTTACACAGTAATTTACATTCCAATATTTTTTTTTTTTTTTACATTCGCTTACCACACCACTTAAAGATAAGATCTTGTGTGTGGCGTGGGATTCATCTTATAGCGACATTCCGAGCACGGATCTCTCCATAGCTTGCTACTAAGACTTGCTGTTAGATTCCACGTATCTGCGCCATAAGTTAATACAGGGAGGACGCAATGGGTTAACGCCACAGTTTTAAGACATTGCGGAATTTTCGCTTTAAAAATTTGCTTTAATTTTCCAAATGCTGCCCATACCAGTTGTGTACGCCTGTCGATCAGTGACAGTAGTGTCAACATAAAAACAAAAATATTAATTCGAATCGCTTAGCCGCGAAATTTAAATTTCCCGGTATTTTTTGCTCACAGTAGTACTAATAAAACACGTACAATTTCACAGCAAACACTACTGTATGATATTCCTCTCATAAAATAATCGGAAAAAAAAATAGGAGACGTTTTGTTTTCTCCGATAGATTCATATCTATCAGTTTGTTAATCTTTGTAGAAATCTCCTATCATTAAGATTATTTAATTATTAAAATAAAGAAATATATTCTTAAAAATACACCAAATATTAAAATATTTATTTATTTTCAAAAAGAATAAAAACACTTATGATTGTATTAAATTTTTTGATTCCTGTTCAAGATTATCCACAATAGAATTTATTTAAATAAAAGGTAGTTTATCTTTATTGTATCATTAATAAATAATTTGTCGGTAAATCGTTTTCACATTTTAGAAACATTGAAAACAATTGCTTGATCCAACATTGAACACTTTACAAAACTTAATTAATTATTCATCAATTATTTCACTATTAAAGTACTTAAGCGAACAAGCTTAATTTCTTCCGACTTGTTAAGTAATTATCCTCGTTAAATTTTAATAAAATTTTACAATTTTAAACGCGCCAGCAGCCAACAGACCATCATCAAACTAGCGTTAAAGCCGAAAGCGGAAGATGAATTTGAAAATTTAGAAATTCCCCTCAGGTATCGCGCGATTGGTAAAATATGAGTTGGGCTGAAAGTTGACTGGATACTTCAATAATAAAAGTTTCAGCGGGGGAAAGCTCTGAAGAAGACCCGAAGTTGCCAGGAGTTTGCAAAGTAATCACACAGTGCGCGCCGATGAATAACAGTTGATCAGTTCACGTGGTACGGGGATGAGGTGCACTTTAGCAGCCTCGGTGCACTCGCCCGTCCTCCTGGAGACTGCACGATGCATAATGCAGGAAAACTTTTCCGCGAGAATACGATTAGAAAATGATTGGCTTCTTCAGCTGCACTGAACCGAAGTGAAGACATTTTATATACTCAACTTGTCACGGTCTTGCTATAATGTTTTTTTTCGCAAAGTTTTGCATATGCAGAGAGAACGGATTACTTTAAAGCTTATTTGATTTATTTTTAAATATCATTATTTAATATTTAAGTATATCTTTTTTTCTGACAAATGCTCTACAAATTTGGATAATATGACTACGAAAATTGCTGTAAGGACGGCAGCACACAAGCTCTACACAATACTTTCTTAAGTATACAAGACTTCTAAATTATGAGTGACTGAGACGTGTGTTTCTGCGACAACCTACTTTTACGGGCATATGGCTACTAGATTTTTTTTATGTAGCACCTACAGGAGAATACTGACAGATGATAACGGAGAAATCTCATCTGTGGAGTATCTTACGCTTGCCATTTTGAAGTATGGCCAAGCGATGCATGTGTATTGTTGATCCGCTAACCTTATATATGCTAAACTAAGCGTTCACGCCATCCTTTTTTACAAAGACTCACTATGTATTAAAAAATTGTTTTTTTTTTAAATGGTGCATTCGTGTATAATTCTATTACAAAAATATATTTAAAGTTAATTGTTTTCAATTTGATGTCATGAAGTTTAAAAAATATATTTAACCAAAAGTATTAACAATCCATTAAACATACAATATACAATTCTATAATATAATATTTCTATAAATATTTCTATAAATATAATAATTCTATAAAATATATTTAAATTTAATTCTTTTCAATTTGATGTCATGAAGTTTGAAAAATATATTTAACCAAAAGTATTAACAACCCATTAAACATACAATATACAATTCTATGTCATATATGATCCAAATGTGTTTATTTAGTATAAAGTCAATCAAAAACATATTAGAAAATATATTTCAATTTACTTTTGTTCTTTTGTTTTAATTTGGATATTTTTTTCTTCTATTTTAAGAGAACATTCTTTTTAAAGCAGCAAGATCCTTGTGTTCCAGATATTTCCCTTGTATTGCAGTGAAATAAATTTGTCTTTCTAAAAAACAAAATTAGCAGTGCTAGAGAATATACTCGAAAGCTTTATATTAAGACTGCAATTATTCGCTTAAGCAAAAGGTTTTTTTAAATGTCAGCTAGCCCGGAGTAGAGATAATGTGATTTTTTAATGAGAAATCTCTTATTCGTTTCCTTGAATAAGTACTTATTTCAAAATAATTTAGATTAAAATATTTCATACATACGAGTTTTATTTACAAGCTTATATTTTCAATGGATATTATTTTAACATGTGAAGGTAGGAAAACGTGAGACCATAAAAGTGAAAATTCGTCATAAAAAATGCAATATATTTTTTTAAATCTTTTTTATTTTACCTTTATATTGCGTGATGTGAAAAAAATTTGATCCTCGCTTATAATCTTCCAACGCACAAAATACTTTGGGTACGACAGTTTGACTTTATAAGAATGACAAAGTAAGGGAGCGTAGTCGGCAGCCGTCCATTTCATAGTCGGTCAAGAGACGAAGATGGACATTGCTGGAACATGTACTTCGGATGTTAATATATTTTTTTGTATCATTAAAAGAAGCAATGTTGTTATCCTTAAGCTAATTTTGAAAGGATCTGAAAATGTGGGTAGCTTAAAGATGCAATATCGGTAAAATGCGGTGGTTGCTGCGAAACTTCGATATCACTGTTTTCATCGTTTTTTTTTTTCTGTGTAATTCGTGCCCCGTGTAAATTGTATACAATATACTCAATGAGGCTTCGGGGAGCTGAGCTAACATGGAATGAAGCCAGAACCATTGCTACCTTCGGAATGGCAAATTTATAAAGACCATTTACTCTAGCCAATTTGATGGTATGATGATGATTTTTTTATGTAAGCACATACAGGAGAATACCGACAGATGGTGATAGTAATTCTGAAGTCTCATCTGTGGAATTCGATGATGCTTACCATGGTGTATATGGCTAAGCGCTGCATGTGGAGTGTTGATCCGCCAACCTCATAGACCCGAGATTCACGCATCATCCTTTATTATTATAGGAATTTACTATGAATGGGTGGTCTTCACGAGACGACTTTCGTCTACAACCAATTTTAATGAATAGGGTATGACTGGCATTTTACGGGTGAGGGATCAAATTCACACCAACTGGGGGTAATTTTAGAGATCAGAAATCGATTAAAAATCATTTTTTTTAATTTCCGTCGGGGATTGAACCCACGACCTTCAGCTTTCAAAGCAAACGCTTTGACCATTGAGCTATACCTGCCGGATATGATGATGATGATAAGAACTTATATCCAGTGCATTCATCATGATGTCAGTTCATACAGTATATCCATCCGATTCAAACGCATCCATCACGTCGTGTTCAGATCCTTACACCCATTACAGAGTTAATATTGATACAAACTACCGCATTGTGTATGTGTGGTTCTTGCGCCACGGCTCTGTGTGGACAGACCATCAATTATGATCACAATTACACGTGGCCCACGTGGCTCACTAATGACATATTAATTAGCTTTCGAGGTGTCCACATCGCGCCAACATTATTATGACAAATTTAATTGCGTCAACATACATTATTTGCTATGCGATTGCGTTCAAGCAGCATCATCAATGCTGATCCGGTAATCGAATAACAGTAATCACAAAGCGCGTATGTTGACATTGTTTATTATGCGAGTATTTTAATTAATAATTTTTAATAGTACTATTAAATAAAAGTAAATATATCTCGGCATTTCACCATCCAGCGGTGATCCGGTGCTCCACTCACTGCGGGCGACACCACCTGCCCGGCACGCCAGCATGCAATCTGGCAAGAGATGGCTCGCACAAACTACTAATGGCTAAGTCGTTTGGACAGTTGGATGCCAACGGCAGTATGGCGGTCATGGCCGAGGCTGGCGCTGTCATGGACGCACTAGAGCTGGATGTGATGCTCCTCGTGATGATTCGTGAACGAATGGCCGCTAACCGGACACGGATTCTTCCGGAGCTACCTCGACAGGTTTGGACAGTTGAATCCCACATCCCAGGCAGAGTGCCTATTTGACGGCAGCTCTCGGCAGGACGCACCTCACGTACTGTGGAACTGTCCGCTGCACCACTCTGCTCGGATTGCGCTCTTTGAAGTGGTCCGGCCGGCATCAAGTCCGGTCAGATACCAGGACTTCATTGCTAACAAACGAAATTACGCTGCTTTTGAGCGCTTCTGCGCGTCCGTCTGCAAGAGTGCAGACGCAAGTAATGATTCCTAACTGATGTCTGCTTTTTGTAGAATCCATTTCCGAACCTTACCATTTCCTTATCCATTCCCACGTAATTCGTGGTTAGCAACGTTTTACCAAAGAAGGCAATTCGAGACCCGCTGTAGTATACTAACTTTGCAGCCTTAGACTGAGGTCTATTTGACATCTAACTGATGCACCTAGAATCACGGGAAGGCCTTCAACCACTCTCTAACAAGTAGCGTTTTGCGTGCGTCCAGTAACGGGTCCCCATCTGGGTCTCCAAAAACAGGACGGGACAAGGAGAGTTTTCACCAAGCTCCACTCACTGAGAGTCAGTTGTTGTTTATTTTTTTATTTTTTTAATAAAGGTTACAGAGAACGGTGGTCTGCAGATGAAGCTCGCATCCTGGCTTGTAATCACTGAAGCGTCTTTTACTTCAATGAAAAATATCTGGGACTCGCAGCTTTACTTTATAAAAACAAAGTGTCTGTATCATCCCCATTCTTCTTTACGGCTGAGAATCTTGCCATGAAAATAAATTCAATGCTTATAAATAAATATTTCATACCTTGGTTAAGCCCAATGCATTTGTTTACTAGATTTTGAAAGCAAATGACTGCGTAGAATACTCGGAGTACGATGGTTTGACTTTGAGCTGAATGACAAGTTGAGAGGGCGAATAAGGCAGACATACTTCCGGCGATTATAGCTCAATGGTCAAAGCGTTTGTTTTGCAAGCCAAAGGTCGCAGGTTCAATCCCCGACGGAGATAAATAAAAAGCATTTTAAATCGATATGTGAGCTCTAAGATTGGTGTTAATCTGATCCCTCACCCGTAAAATGCCAGTCATAGCTTATTAATTAAAAATTGGTGCTAGACGATAGTCGTCCGTTGAAGACCACCCATTCATATTAAATTTCTGTAATAATAAGGATGATGCGTGAGTCACGGGCTGTAGTCAATGACGTTGTCGGATCAACACTCCACGTGCAGCGCTTAGCCATATATACACAATAGTTAAGCGTTATGGAATTCCACAGATGAGAATACAAAATTACTATCACCTTATGTCGGTATTCTCCTGTATGTGCTTACATAATAATTTTAAAATACTACAGTCGGTCAAGCTTGAGTATCCATTTTTTTCGCCTAGTACGCGGCGTGTTCAGACATCCTGATAGTATGTTTGAAATTGGTTTGTTTGTGCCTGACAATTATTTAAGGATAAGGAGGCACAGATTGTTTGTTCTTCCTAGAGTTAATACTAACCTGCCAGGGACTATGCCTCTTGGGAGAGTGATTGGGCTGTTCAACGATATCGCCTCGAATATTGATATATTCCACTTGAGAGAAACCCAGTTTCGACATGAGCTCCACGAATTTATTTATCAAAGTAATTTCGTGGAGTCTTCTGTTTAGCGGGCTCCGGGACTTTTAAAATTATTGTATTATTATTGTGTTATTTATAAATTGTTATTTTATCCTGTTTCAGAAATGAATTTAATATTGTTATGTGTAATGTTTCTAAAAGAAAATAAATTGAAATTGATAAGAAATTGATAAGAAATTGATAAGAAATTGATAAGAAATTGATAAGAAATTGATAAGAAATTGATAAGAGACGAAGGTCTTGCTTGGAACATCGTATCGCAGGAGAGCATAAACTACTGACATCAGCATGATATAGCCCATGCTGACTGGTACCAAAAACCTCGATGTACAATCTTTCGTCTCTTATTTCTGTTCGCTTGTCGTACATGTATGAGTCGCCATATTGGCATTTTGTACAAGTCCGGTCACGGTTGAGACGTTAGTTATATAGATCGCCACTTGCGGCGCTGGTGTGACTGACCACAGCGCCACACGGCAGTCAGTGTGTGCCGACGGCCGCGAGAAGGTCGCATTATGGGCCGGCCAGGCATGTTATTCCGCTATTATTTGGAATGGAAGTTTGTCAAGTTATCGGAATATATGTGTGCTTCTGAAAAGTCTTTGTGTTGTTAATATGCTCCTCATCCTGCCACCACGCGACTGAACAACTACCTTTTAAAGATAGGAGGATGTTACTTTATTGTGTCTATGTAAACCATTTATTTTTCATAAACGTATACAACACAATATACTTGAAACATTTTTTTTCATTTCAGTTATGTTATCTTCGTTCAAGTCGGATTCCAATTTTGCTTCGGTTCAAAAATAAATATTCTTATTATATTCAGCAGATCAGCGGATAAGGTTTCGAAACGTTTTTAAATGCTAATGATATAAATCCGTAAACAAATCCTTGTCCTTTTATCGTTCGTTCTGCGACCTTATTATTGAAAGATTTCAGCAGGACCGTCTGGGTACCCGGGCATTACGGGGGATTTGCATGGTAAAGAGATGTCAGCCGGCAGCAAAAAAATACGACAAAATATATCACTTTCGGGAAATAACGTTATAAAGAAACAAGAAAATATTTTGTGAAAAGGGCATATATTTTGTGAAATATTAGATTATTCAGAAAGTTGTTAAAGAGAAAATGCAAACAAAAATTTACACAGTTATTAATCTGGTATTGTATCTTTTGAGCTTAGCCGTGTGCGGTGAATTATCTCGTTCCAATATTTTGACTGCCATTGCACAAACTAAAATTTTTATAAGCAATTAAATATACATATACCATACATAAAAATCCTCAAACGAGTCAATTCATTCAGAAAAAAATATCGGCAGGAGCGGGATGCGAACCGCGGACCTTTGGAACCAACCATTTTTGCCCAGGAAATTATACCGCTCGGCCACCGGCCAATTTCTTCCACCTGAGATGACTCGTCTCTGATCTTCTATATAAGTTATCATCGTATGATAGATGTCGCTATAGTATATATTCAAAGTATGTATATTTTTATTTTCTTATTATTCAATCAGAATGCATTTATTCACAAGCTTAATATTATTATTTCCGGCAGTCTATTTATTTTAGTAAGTACCACTCGGGTCTCGAACCGAAACCGTCGTACTTACAAGAAGTTATTCTCATCTATTCGATCTATAGTTTCGGTTCGAGACCCGAGTGGTACTTACTAAAATAAATAGACTGTCGGAAATAATAATATTATGCTTGTGAATAAATGCATTCTGATTTAATAATGAGATAAAATAAAAATATACATACTTTGAATATATACTATAGCGACATCTATCATACGATGATAACTTATATAGAAGATCAGAGTCGAGTCATCTCAGGTGGAAGAAATTGGCCGGTGGCCGAGCGGTATAATTACCTGGGCAAAAATGATTGGTTCCAAAGGTCCGCGGTTCGCATCCCGCTCCCGCCGATATTTTTTCCGAATGAATTGACTCGTTTGAGGATTTTTATGTATAGTATATGTGTATATTTAATTGCTTATAATATTGTAATATAGTCAATGATCTATAAAAGTAGATTAGAATATTGAAATAATAAAATAATATTCTAATAAATAATTTAAAATATCCATATATAATTTTTTTATCTTTAAGCATACTCACACGCGTTCAAATTCGCAAGATTTCAATACTTAATGCTTTTATTGTATTTCATCAGCTTCAACTGACCTTCCAGAACATGGTTCATTCTCAACAACATAATTGTCGGGTCGATACTTTGCAATCCAGTTTTGGCACCAGTGTTCTGTTAATATTAAACATATTTTTCATACATGTCGGATAATTGTTCTCTTGCTTGAAAAACATTTTTATATTTTTGATATTAAAAAATAACGTATGCCAAAAAAACAGATTTTTAGTTTTTATATTTACGAGTATTTAATATATCATAGAATCAAAATATTTATTTTACAGGCAAGCCTCGCTATACTACCTGCCAACATATAAAATGATTACGCGGCTAAAATGTGAAGCTAGCTGTGAACACATACGAAAAATGTCACTACTTTCCAACTCGCGAGTTCTTCACATTATTCTCACAACAAAAGTATACTGTTCTGACCAAAATAGTGTCTATGACGTTTAAACATTATAGATGAACGCTTTCAGCAGATAGGATGTATACTTTTAGTGTAAGAGGTTGGGCAGGTTAGGTTAGGTTAAATTAGTTCAGATTAGATTAGGTTAGGTTATGTTTGACAGGATAGGATATATATTATTTGTGTAAGGGATTGGGCAGATTATTTTTCATATCCCATTCAAATCTAAAACAAATAGGAAAACATTTATTTTAAAACTTTTTATGAGCCGTTTGCACTTTAAAATATATTAATTCTGCAACGACGGTGTAAATAAAAGAAGGGTTAAGCTTTATACACTCAAGAGACACGAAATTTAAATGACACAAAAGACGTATTAAAAAATGACGGGTATCGCAATCCTTTAATCGGTACGAGCCTTGAATATTTTCCCGTAGCTGCTACCGTGAAAGTGGTCCGTAGGTCTTGTATTAGCATCACAGAAGGGGCTGACTGGATCCGAGGAGGATAGCTCGGGTTTCAGTAAAGATAATCCTATTAAGCGGACCGAGCCGCGAGTCCCCGGACGAGGAATTTGCATCTCATCTCAGATCCCACGAAAGAAAATCTTGTGTAAGGCGTAAAGCTGTTCGTTCACCGACAATGAATTAAACTATAAAAATAGTTTTTATTCATACAATACAATAATTCGATTATTTTTTCACCCCGGATTGCCGCCAGCACACAGTTCAGTTTTAACTGCGGTTGCTGCTTGGAAGTTATTCGTTTGCTTACCATAGTACGTGAATCAACCAATGGTCTTGAATTTGATCGCTCACGAAGATTAAATCTGAAATGATTTTAAATCGTTTTATTATGATCTTTAAATACTTATGTGCAAAGATTTACTGTGAATTGATTCCCTCGCTTGTTTAAATGACCGTTAAAGGATATTAATAAAATATATAAACAAAGATGAAAGTCGTCCCTGAGAACACCACCCACTTAATGTCCCGGTAAAAGTGGTCGTGCATGAATGATTATTCTGTGATCTTTGTGGATCAATTAATCTAAACCGCTTCATCATCATCATCATCAGCCTGTGCCCGTCCACTGTTGAACGTAGGCCTCCCGCATGAGCCTCCATCCTCTTCGATCCTCCGCCTTCCGCATCCGGGTCACTCCCGCTATTCTTCTTATATCGTCAGTTCATCTAGTAGGGGGTCGGCCAATGCTTCGTTTGCCAGTTCTTGGGCGCCATTCCAATACTTTTCTTCCCCATCGACCGTCGTCTCTTCGACAGATATAAATAAACCGCTTAATCATGCTCAAAAATTGCAAACGTCATAGAACCAACAAATGAGATTTGTCCATTACCGCCTATCGGCATTCTGTATATGATTACATTGGACGGGTACCAAACCATGATCCAAGTGATGGGTCCACGCCTGTTTCCTATATATACTATTTATACATGGTTTCCAACGATTTTTTAGGGCATTAGCCCAGGGTCCTCAGAGAATAGCTGTAGTATCCGAGATATATTTTTTTGTTTGTTAATCATTATTTTCAAGAACTCCAAATTATTAGTCTGACGCTCCCAAGATATGTAAAATTTTGTAAGGATTGGCTAAACACAACCAACGTAAATCAGTAAAGCCAGAGAACCCTTCCATGTTTTGGTAAATGCATCTAATAATGCTAACCTTTGATGACGGTAGAATGCATGCGTAGAAATTTCCTTAAAAGCTGTCAAATATGATAGTAAAAACACTTTTATGTATCAGTCCAAATATTTAAATAACAGTCAATTTTGATGAATGTGAAGTCAGAATATTAATTTTTTAATTAAGTATTTTATTTATTTAATTTCACAGGAATTACACGACTTATTACAAGATTCCGATAAAAATTTTTTTTTTTAACTTCAAGAAGAAAAAATCAGTTTAATTTACAGAATTTCTCTCCATATATTTTCAGGTTAAAATTTGGTGAATAATTCACTGTAAGTGTGGAACCGCCTCACCTGTTTATTTACTATCGATCTTTTCGTTTCTTTTCAGTGTTATCAATGTTATTTATCGCCCCCATGTCGGAGGTGTAGAATCACCGAAACGCTTTATCTTTTTTCAATTCTCTTACATTTAAATTGTATCTCCTTTCCTGAAATTTATTATTCTTTTTATATTCTTGTTTGCATTCCTAAATTTTAAAAGCACGATGTTTTGTTGATTAAAAGTGGAATCTTATCAAATAAAAAAAATATCATCCATTCTTACAGGAATTTCGAGGGAACTAGGAATGCATAGAGTACACATGACGACTTATGTCTATATGAGTTACATTTTACTTACAAATAATTGATCAAATTTTACAAAAACTGGATCGTAAGATCACTTGTCCACTCGCTAACCTTGTTCCTCACAAAGTTAGTACACCGTACTGTCTTTTCAAAATCTAATAAACAGCTGCATTTGCCTTTTGTAAGTTACCAAGTTTCACAGTCATAAAGTAGTATGGAAAAAATATAAGCACTGTACCAATTCTTACTATATCCGTTTCACATCCGGATCATTGGGTTACCAATAATTTATGCCACTGTAACTTTCATTCAGTCTATGCAATTTTTGATGCCTTGTTTCATGTTATATCTTCACCCAAAAGTTCATCTAAGAACATATATAAAACTGTGAGCAGAAAATATCGGGAAATTTGTATTTAAATTTCGCGGATTAGGTTACTCGAATTATTTTATTTTTTGTTGGCATTACTGTCAATAACGAAAAAACGCTTTAAATTTTTTACAAATGAACGGATATCTCAAACAATAATGAATATTTTGACATGTTATTTGGCATAGATGTCAGTGACACTAGTGCCAACATGAAAATAAAATGATTATTTACTCGAAATTCAAATTCAAATTTCCCGGTACTTTTTGCTCACATTATTATTTTCTGAAGAAACGACAGCTTTAGTATTCAAAGCAACTTTATGTGATTTGTAATTTTAAAACATTATCAGATGGGATGATTAGTCCAACACCTCCAAAATCTGTAATTTTGGCCATTAATATCGTTCGTCCAGCAACAGACGCTAACCCAATTGTTTTGTGGTCCGCGTTTAATTTTGCTTAACTTTAGTCATCGTATATATATGCATAGAAATCTACTAAAAATCTTGCCTTAAATTAAATTAATATAAATAATAAAAATCCTACCACTATACTTTGACAACAGATGATTTTTTTCTTATCGTCTTAATTAATTTAATGAATCATGTTATTCTATTCCTATGGCTTCCAACAAATCAAGATACCGTGACCTATTCGTTATCATTGAGGCAGTTGATGTATGACTGCAGGTTGAAGTTCAACTTGTCCATAGTCTCCAAGTTTAGCCTCGTATATAGGTCAAAGTGTGTCCACACGGCAGCTACAGCCAGAATATTGAACACACTCTCGGGCGCTGACCACTTATGGAGCTCAGCGGAAGCAAACTTTAGTAATCACTTGTAAGGGTAATCAAACAAAGTTGCGACTGTGGAGATTAATCCAACATCTCTTGATTAATATACAAGTTAACATATAATTAACCAATTATTCTTACTTATAACTACTTAAAACAATACAGGCACAATTGTCCAATCTCTTTAGCAACACAAGACGGAATTGCCTGTACAGGAGTCGTAAAGTAAGCCCTTTTTTGTGTAATCGCATGCAGGAGAACACAACTGGTCGAGACCAGTGCACTCTATGACGTATCAGTCAGGTAGGCTGGACGCTGCATGCGGGAAACGTGTTTTGTGTTCATGTTTGTGTGTTGGGGAGATTGCAAGAGCATATTTATCTGTTTCTAGAAGAGATTCAGATTGTAGGAAGAAAGAAACAGAGATGCTGAAAGAGCATTCCACAGCTTACAGGTAGCATTAAGGAAGGAACTTTGTAAATAACCAGTTCATGGTCAACACACATTAACCGTGTATCGATAATTGGCAAGTGTAAGATGAGTTTGTTGGTTGTGGGTGGATGCAGGAGGATTTAGCTTATTTACTTTAATATCAATTATGACAGTCATCTTTAATTCTTTTTTCATACTTTAATTTAACATAGTTCACATTGAACACTGTTTCACTTGATGAAAAACTGCAGTTTCGCGATCTATGAAAGCTTCTAAAAAAAGTCTGTGAGTTGTTCATCTGCTCCTCATGTATCCACCAAATGTCTTAAAAACGATCCCGGTGACGTGAAGTCACTTTTCCTTAAGTATAGGGGATGTTACAATAAGCACTACGTGTATTAAACAAAATAAATTTAATGTTTGCTTTTATATTTGTAACATAGTTTTAAATAAATATTTTGGTTGTCTTTTTAAGCAGAGACATTTCGAAAAATGTAATTTAAAAATTCCGAATCCCATTTCTTTGTCTTCAGAAATAACATATTTTGAAACGAAAACAAAACTGTCTTAATCGCATCTCTATTATACCTAAGCCGCTGGAGGGCACTCGTTTTTTCAGGTACGTTTCAGGCTTCAGGAGTAAGGGTTGCAGACTGATACAAGATCTTGCCGGTAATTCACGTGTGTGAGATTTT
This sequence comes from Glossosoma conforme, assembly GCA_022606575.1. NCBI lineage: Eukaryota > Metazoa > Arthropoda > Insecta > Trichoptera > Glossosomatidae > Glossosoma > Glossosoma conforme. Next base: position 252,689 of record JAGTXR010000341.1, read on the forward strand.
ATCGTCCCTAATGCGGGCTGAGCCTCGCCAGCGCCAGAGCCTCCGCCTATCAGCTTCACACCACCCACTCTGAGCATACGAAAGCTAGTGATATACACAGTAGAAGTAAAACGCGAAATTATCAAATAAGCCTTTGAATTGTTTTTAGTATACTTTTTAGAATATATTTCAATATTATAGTAAATTATTAATGATTGAATATCTATCTCATTATTTAATGAATTGATACATACACTCTCAAATTTACAGAAAAACATTATCTTTTGTCATTTTTCTCATCAATAACTAACGCAGAAATTTGAACCTCTAATATGCAGAAGCATTTGGCAATGAGCCAGCGCATGAGTAAATAATTTAACAATATTGCAAAGGCTCGTGGCTCGAATCCCAGCGTCCGCCGTTTATTTTCTCCGGTCCTGCAGTCCAAAGACTATTTCGAAACAATTAAATTCTACTAAAAAAACTATGATACTCGTAAGCAAACGAATTGAAATTTGTTTGCTTACGTTTGTTCCAGTAAGTTTAGTTAATATCTGCCTATAAATACATTTTTTTAAATCCCATATAATTCAATATTATTTGTTGGTATGAGTATTTTGAGGACTTTTTGTTCCCATTGTATTAAAGATTTGATACCACTGTCATACAAAATCTGCCTGTTATCAATATATTATCCAATAAGTACATGATTTCAAAATTCACCATAATAAATAATATATTTAAAATAATAATCTCTAAGTCACGTTCCTATCTCATCCTTACTCACTTCTTACACCTTATGCATCATTTATCTAGTATAACATATTAGTACGTTTAAACATGTAAAGAACTGAAACATGTATTGAATGCTAAAAATATACCAGCGGGTATAGCTCAATGGTCAAAGCCTTTGCAAGGCCAAAGTCGTGGTTTCGATCCCCGACGGAGATTTAAAAAAAAGGATTTTAAATATATTTCTGAGCTCTAAAATACCCCCGGTTGGTGTGATTTTGATCCCTCACCCGTAAAATGACAGTCATAGCCTATTAATTAAAATTGGTGGTAGACGAAAGTCGTCCCGTGAAGACCACCTATTCATAGTAAATTCCTGTAATAATGAGGATGATGCGTGAATCTCGGGCTGTATTCTATGACGTTGGTGGATCAACACTCCACATGCAGCGCTTAGCCATATACACCATGGTAAACGTCATAAAATTCCACATATGAAACTTCAGAATTACTATCACCATTTGTCGGTTTTCTCCTGTATGTGCTTACATAAAAAAACCGGTGTGTTCAAGAATATGAATAAACAGTGCCTATCCTTATTAAAACAAAGTAAAATATATTCTTATACTCGTAAAATCGTTGTAGATCAAACTATTGAATTCGACTGTTAATAATCGTTTGAAACACCTGGGTTAAAAAGTTTTCGAACAACATAATATTTCAACTGTAAGCACCTGAAAGAAGTACATATACGTAATATATGGAGATCACATACATCGCCAACTTTACGTAGTTCCCCGGCTATTACGCAGGTAGCGGGTAATGAGAGCGATAGTATCGTCCTCACGTGAGCGAGCAGACTCACCTCCGCTGGCTGAAAACTCCGATATCAGATCACCACACGAAGGTAATTGTTGGCTTGTTCAGTCGGACATGTCCCGGGATCGATATCTCGCTAAACGCTTCAATCAGCATTTCGACGGACTACTTGCTGAAAACTGCTGAACACTTAATGGTCAAATTATCGACGAAAATATGTAATGTTTTTACGGTAATTACACAAGTTTTTGATTGACAGTCTTTGACATTAATTTATGATGAATGTTACAATTTACGAGTATGTAAAAATAAGTAGCTTTATTTTTCATTTTAAATGCGGCATTGTTGTGTTATTTTTCCTTAAAAGATTCTAAGATAATACTGGATTATTTCAATTGACATCAGCACGATGTAGCCCTTGCTGACCGGAACCGAAAGCCTCGATCTTTCGTCTCGTATTTCTGATCGCTTGTCATACATATATGTGTTCGCCATATCGTCATTTTGGAAAGGTCCGCTCACGGGTGTGTTAGTTATAGACATGGTCACTCGAGCGCTGGGCGAGAATCGCAGCATCAGCGAGCCCATCACGCGAGTCGGTCCCCGCCCTTTAGCGAGACAAGGACCGTAAGCTTGTAAAGTTTTAGCGTAAATATATGTCAATGTGCTTCTGAAAAATCTTTGTTTTGCTGACCTGCTCCTCATCATGCCCTCCTGTGACGGAATAACACCTTTTTGAGAGAGAGGAGGATGTTATAATGTTGTAAATGAAAAAGATTTTCAATATCAATTTCACAATTTTATATTAAAAGACATATTCGATATCTTCAAGACACTATATCATGTCTGAAAATATTTAGATAAACTATGAATGACTTCATCGTGAAACCTAAACACGTCATAATGAATGAAATTGTGAAATTTGATTTTTAAAAATCTGCATCATTGAAATTGATTTCCGACCAGTATAAGCGATCGGAAAAGTCAATATTCGATAGTTAAATTTTTATTGTAATTAAAACTTTTAAAATATTTTTTTTGTAGCCTCTTTGTATCCGTTCACTGTTGAACATAAGCCTCTCGCATGAGTCTCCATCCTCTTCGATCCTCTGCTTTTCGTATCCAGGTCAATTCCGCTATTCTTCTCACGTCGTCAGTCCATCTTGCAGGGGGTCAGCCAATGCTTAGTTGGCCAGTTCTTGGTCTTAGTCTTTTATGTGAAGCAAAAAAAAAACTAATTCCGAAATGATAAGTAAAACTATGAAAATTTTAGCAGTAGTATAAACTCGTGTGTATCTGTTAAAAGTAACGATTATTGATTATGCGCACATGATACGTTATATATTTAATCTTCATCAAATCTATAAAGCTGTCTTTATAAGAGTACTCTAGAAATATAGCAATATTTCTTGCTTCTCATCATATTACGCTTCAAAATTGGCTTCATATCACATGTAATTTCAGTAATTTATTAATTAGTTTAAGTAAAAATAATTCATGAAAACTGATCAATAGATGAGGTGAAATTAATGGATTCAGATCTCGAGAGCGTTGGAATAATTTTGCGATCTTTGTTCAATCTTATTAATAAACGCCTAAATATACTTTGGACACAGCGAGTGTTTAATTTTTGTGAAAATTTTACAAACCACTTATTTGACTGCAAAACTTGAAGGCTTTAAGAGTATATGAAACGGACATAAAAAGAAAAATATACATTGACGTACTCCAATGATACAATAAAATGTTAAATTTCACAATCCATTACGCATTCAATTTTGAAGTAATCGTTCCGAAAATAGTAGGTTATGGCTTTGTCCATGATAGAGCGGCTATAAAAAAAGGGTCAACAGCCAACACTTAACCTCCATAAGATGAATAAACATGATAATCAGTTTCCTCTGTACGGGATTGTCATACTTGAGACCCTGAGCTTGAAGTGACCCTTGAAAATCCCGTATTTCGTTTTTTTCTCATTCATTCCACGTGAACTCGTCATTTCTTCGACAAATCTTGTCCAGCTAAAAAACCTGATATTATTACTCATACCAATTTTATTTGGATAGATAACCATCGTTTTAATTTTTAGTCTAAAATATGCCTTTTACCTTTTTTTATTTGGCACACAAAAAGAACCGAAAAAAATATGTTAAAAAATATTGCTACGAACTTATTTGGACGATGTTTTCTTTCAGGGTATGGTTTAGATGTAAAACGTTTGCTTAATATACCAAAGGCTATGGGTTCGACTCCCGATGGAAAGCAAATTTATTTATTTTTTAAGTAATCGATTTTTAAGCCCTATTAATACCTTCGGCTAGTGTACAATTGATCCCTCTTCCGTGAAATGTCAGTCATAGATAGCTTGTTTACTTAATCAGGTGGTAGATGAAAATCTCTATAAAAATGGATGAATGCGTCAATACCCGGACGCTGATCAACAATCCACAAACAGCGCATAGCCATACTAAGAAATGGCAAGTTTTATAGAATTCGCAGATGTTTCTTCTATCAATCGGTATTTTATGATACGATATTTTAAAATATTTGCTCACTTAAAAAATATAAGTAATATGCTTGATTGCTCGTATATTTCATATGAATCAAACAGTAACATTACCCATCTCCTCCTCTATCTTGTCTAGTAAAGTAGACGGTTTGGTTCATAATTGGTCTCCGCCATACATCTGCCGCCGTTAGTTTGCCATCGTTTAGGCCTTGATTGCTTTTGGGGATTGTTGGGCGAGAGTTTTAACATGTTCGAAAAGGAATTAATTAGAATGTTAGGCGAAGCAATCTGTACTGAGGCAAATTTAATAAAATTTCACACAAATTTCGTACAAAATATTAAAGTAAAATATAAATTGTATAAATGTCTAGAGGACGCTTAACCTGACCTTTAGAATATAGAAACTAACAAATGATTTGTAATATAATATTAAATAGGTAAATATTGTTTACTTTGCTTTAATATGGATGAATTTGAGAACTGCTTATTCACATACTGAAACACCGCATTTTCGCTTTCAATGAGATATGAATGTAGTACATTTATACATATGGAGAACAGAAAAAAAAATTCAATCAAATCATAACCGCGTTTTTTCAGTATGTAAGCAGTTCTTAAGGATTTTTTACTTTGATTACTTACGCAAGATATAAATATGTCGCAAAAATATAAAACAAGTAGTGCAGTGAAAGATTTCAAAATATTTTTAAGATTTATCGGCGAGTATGGGTAAGAGATAAAGTAAAAAAAGCTTATCACACAAGAGATGATGATTTCCATTCTTGACTAAGGTTACGATAAAAATATTTTTAAGATTTATCGGCGAGTATGGGTAAGAGATAAAGTAAAAAAAGCTTATCATACAATAGATCATGATTTCCATTCTTGACTAAGGTTACGATAAAAATATTTTTAAGAAATTTCTAAGCGCCTTGTCTAATAATCGACTGTTGTTGAAAAGGTTGTTCAGTGTTGAAAATAGAATTGGATTAATCTGAAACATGTAGAATCACTTAAAAAAAATGTAAAAAAAAATGATAGTTTTAATATTTAAGCTTAATAATATAATACCTCCGATAAGTGTGAAATTGATCCTTAACCCGTAAAGTAGAATTATGTAACTACCTACCTACTACATTGCTGTTAGATGAAAATGGTTTATTGTAAACCTCTGATTTATTGTGAGTCTTCGTAAAAATGATGATGCGTAAATGCCAGATTGTAGTCTAATAATAATGGAAGATTAATACTGCGTATTTAACGCTTAGCTATTCTTAAAATAGTAATCTTATGTATTTACGTAAAAAATATAATGCTTACACGGTAACGTTAAAACAAACTAATGAATTCGCATAAATTTTCAATATTTTTCGTTTTTTTGTAGTAGGCGTTACGGATAACAAAAAAAATATTATTTTGATGGTAAGTTCTACTATAAATTTGATATTCAAATTCTTTGGTATTTCGAAGGTCTATTTGCAGCTCACAGTAGACTAAGCGATTGTAAAAGGTCAATGGTTGAATTTTCCCTTTTTGTCATGCCTTTTATTTTTCTTCACGTTCTTTATCCTCCTTTTAATCCCAACCATTTAAGGTCAATGGTCTGTACTTCCTTATTTTACTTCAGTCTCTTTTACTGGTTATGGTTAGCAAGGCTTAAAAAATCATTTTCTTCAAGCAGCCCAAACTTATAAAAATAATTTCATAGGCTATGTAGCATACAATCGGTTTGTAAATAACAAAGTATACTTTAAATTTGACTATTGTCTTACTATGAAAACTGATGAACTTATATTTTAAACGCAATTCTAGTCATAAGATCAATATACGTTCTACGTAATTCACATTCTCATATAAAATATTAACATCCTTCTCTCTAAGTTAGTTATTGAATTGCGTGGTGGGAGGATGAGGATTAATTTAATTAATTTAATTTAATTCACATTATAATTTGTATATCATACGAGTATCCTAAGGTTGGCGCGAGGTGAGTGCCAAGAAGGTTGACCGAAGACCACCAACGAGCTCATCGCAAAATTTGGATGGGGTATCAATGTCCTACACCCACCCTAGAGCCCGGACTTAGCCCCAAGTGACTACCATCTCTTCCATGAAGAAACACTTGGGTGGACCGCATTTCGGCGATAGAGAAGAGCTGGAAGAAGCAGTTCTCAGGTATCTGCGTGGCTTGGCGGCAGATTTTTTTGACTCGGGCATTCAAAAGCTCGTATACAGCATGCAAAAATGCATTGACCTCAGTGGCGGCTAAGTAGAATAATAGTTAAAAGTCTGAACTTTCTAAAAATGTACGCATTAATGGAATCAAACATGTTTTACAATATGGAAAATCACTGGGAACCTTATTTTACGGATAACCCTCGTATGTAACCTTCGACGATTCATTAATGTATATATCACGTATATAATGTAATATTAAAAAATATTTTTAAAATGTCGAACCTTTTTCATGAAGTAAAACTAATTATTTTCTGAATAGAAATATGAAAGTATACAATGAACTCGAAAAAGCATGCATGATGCATATGAAAATAATAACAACTAAAGCAATAAATATGTATAATAAATCCAATTTGAAAAATTGCGTTCAGAAAATTCAGCACTCTATTCAACAGTCTTTCATTTTCGAAACGTTCTTTCAGCTTTCAGGCTCGTCACCCTTCAGAACCACCTCGTCCGTCTGAAGAGCCTGCGATTCATCATCCATCCGCCCCCGTCATACGTTTATATTTTGAATATAAAAATGCGTCACACCCGCAGGATGTGCCTGAGGATTATCATGATATATCACCGAAGACTTACATACCGCAGATGATTGAAAACGTAACAAGAAATAATGCCTTTTAAAGCCTGGACCCGAGTATCTATAATCTATTATATTTGTGACATTACTTTTATCCTCAATTGAAGATACAAGCACATTTTTTTTTCACCGACAAACTTTTTGGAATGATTAATGTTATTTATATTTTGAATATTCACTTTAAGATCTATTTAAATTAATAAATAAATAAATAATTCCTACCTAGTTTCAACATGGATCACATTGAGCCATATATATTTCATTCTGGAATACCGCGGTTTTACTTCCATTGAAAGCATCGTTAGTTATATACGTGTATTCATATACTGATGAATGAATCTATTTAGTTAATTTACAACATATAACAACATTAGAAAGTTGTGTAAGGATAAGGGGATGAGTGGGAAGATGGGGAGTTAAGGAAGGGAAGAATCTAATTGTATATTGAAAATGTAAGTGACATACCAATGATATAAAACATTTATTGAACGAGAATTAATTACTGGCGTGTTGAAGGTGTAACTGCGTTTTTTATGCTTAAGGTAGGAAGTGCTTTTATTAAATTTATGTAAATATGCCTATATTATTCGTTCGTAAATTTAAATCTAAAAATCAAATGGTTTAAGGAATAGTAAGCTTATTGATATTCCTTAAAAAACTACTTTACCTAAATAAATTATAAAAAATTCCTATACATCTTTATTAAAAAAATATTTTTATCAAACGTTGGCAAGTATTATTCAAAAGTGTAAAATAAATCAAAATAATTATGATATTCTACAAGAAAGAATTCGTTTTAATACCTATACTCAATGGTGTAGTCGTAAATATAAGGGGACTTTTGGCATCGATTCCAAAGTTCTTTTTTATTGAGAAACCATAAAGCATGCGCTTAAAATAAATTGTAGAATTTTCACTAAAAAAAGTCCTGTTTTAAATGCACAACATTGAGATTGTTTCAATCGTCAATAATCTTCGTTCAATAACATAGAATAAGTACGAGCATATTCAATGACAGTTAAAAAAATAATTCTATGTAGATATACTCGTAATTGTGCTAAAACCTTAAAATAACTTTGGGGATGCAGTGTAGTTTAAGACGTTAATTAAATGTGTCGTAATTAAAACAATTCCTTCCTTTTTCCTGTTTGTATTGTTTCATAGTACATATTGTATTTTTCTCCTTCGTCTAAATTTATACAATTCATACATTTATGTTTCTTCTATTTGTTCCTATTTTTTCTCTATCTTTCTTTTTACGAGTATCATCATTCTGTCTGTGTGTCTTTATAGGACATTCATGATTTTATTCAACTAAATAATTTATTAATTAATTTTTTAATTTTTATTAGAATATTATTTTATTATTTCAATATTCTAATCTACTTTTATAGATCATTGACTATATTACAATATTATTATTACTTAAATATACATATACTATACATAAAATTCTTTTTTCAACGCGTCAATCCAAGCACAAAAATAACGGCAGAAGCGGGATGCGAACCGCGGACCTTGGAAACCAACTATGCCCAGGTATTCATACCGCTCGGCGAATCGCGCCATTGCTATGCCCAGACTGACTTGCGGTGAAACTAGTATTTATATCATTGTTAGCATCGTACGACAGATGTCGCCATAGTATATATTCAAAGTATGTATATTTTTATTATTATTCTATCTAAATATTCTATGTAAATAATTTATTATAGAAGATTTTCATTAATAAAGCGTTGCCGCTAAATCATCCTCGGTAAAATGATTGAAACGTTTAGCTTTTAATCCCATCAAAGCTGTTTACCTGTTACACATATACACGTGGTATTTTCATACGATTGACGGTCTCGGAAGCCTCACCTGGCAAATGAAAAGCCTAACCCGCGTCAGCCCACAGCGACCGCGTGGGATTACATTATCACAGGTAACCTTCCGCTTGATATTGTTGTAGATATTATTATATTTAATGTGTAAATTTATGGCATCCATGTTTTGCTGGAGGCTTTCCGGTTCGTAAACGAGTTTCCGATGTGAGCTTATTTTAAGATTACTCAGTGGACGTTTAAACAGTTCGTATATCTAAGACTAATCGTTGTTAGTAGCAATCTTCAATAAATCTAACATCATATTGGGCACTCCTGGTATACACCTTCGCGGCATTGGCATGTAACTAAAAACTAGATATTTTATGTCTTAATGAATCGCAATAGAAGAGTACCAGAGTGCGTACAATGTACGTTCCATGAGCACTCTGAGCAAAGATCTTTATTTGATTGACAGAATGAAAAACTACAGGGAAGATATTTAAGTTCTTAACGAATAGTGATGGAAGGTTTCCTTGGGGCAAGAGTTGGAAGGCTTCTCTTTCAACAGTACTGGTCTACCTTTTTAAGAAATGGTGAGCTAAAAAAGTGTACAAACAGTTTTCTAAACTACATTTGGCATTGATTCGAAGGTTGGCTTTGTTGGGACATGTTCTCTAAATGTCTTATTCAAGCTTTGAGTAAACTGCATTTTATTGCCATTCTGGTAAACCATAGGCAACATTACATAAATAATACTGGGTATTGACAAAGCTTAAATGGAAGAAAAGAAGAACATACAGAACCTTAAAATCTATTTTTTTACTAATAATTGATGTTCAGATAGAAGTGAGGAATAGATTCCCACTATTCCACGATACCAAGGCTCAAGAAAACAGTTTGCGTTCTACTGCATTGCAATAGTCATTTTAAAATCTATATTAACTCTTAATCTCTTACAATGAATGGTGTAAGGGTAGTGTAGTTTATAAAAAAAAAAATTAAAAATGCCAGATGAGGAAATATAATTCTTACTAGGATATGTTTAAAGTCAAATTTATATTAAATTATACATCCTTCTGTTTTATCATCCGGCTTAAATAGTAAAATGAATAATTACTTGTTATAAATAAAAAGATGTAGCGTTGGAGGAAGGCTTAATTTATCGTGTGCAAATCTGTTTCCGGCGAGAACCAGATTGTATAAGCGATAATAGTTGGCGAAAGTCCTTTCGAAGAATGAATATAATTCATGTATCCGGATACGGAAGTCGATGCTGAAACTATAAATAATTCCAAGATTAATCATTTCGATTATTTATAAAATACTGACCTTCGTGATGTAACGGGATACGGTTGAAACTCCGCAGAACCCTTTCTCGCCAAAGTCGAGGAAGGAATTAATTATTCAGGGCGTTCCGGTTAGAGAAATAAATTTAATTTAATTATTGCTCCCGAAAATATTCGATGGCACATTCAATTCCGCCATTGGAATAATTCAAATCGTTTCTCCGTTTGAATGTTCGCAGTTGGAGCCGATTATTATTTATAACGGTCCTTTTGCGAACAGTCTGGAGGTTGTTTGCGTCGGAACTGGCTGTCGAAGGCACTTTGCGAATGGGAATTTTAAAGCGAGGATCCGACCTTATATGTTTTATTTAGAGGGCGGGCGGTCAGGGGATACCCTTGAACGATGGATAAGGAAGGCATCCAGGATCGGTGCGTGAGGGAACGCTCTCTCAGAGAATTGGGAATAAATAAATTTCAAATCTTTTTATACCTGTATTGTATTCTACAATTATATGCTTAAAATATATCGAAATAAAAAACTTTTTTTATTTCGATATCTTTTTTATAATTTCACCGAATCCATTTTACGTCATGTTCGATCAAAAAAAAATGAAAAACATAAGATTTTGAACAAAACATGGATGGGTTACCGCATGTCGTTAGTCGGGTTAACCGTGGCTTACGATCAAATAGGCCTCAGGAACATCGGGCTAATTATCGGGTCTCTGTAAAAAAATATGTACTACTAAAAAATCACCTTAAAAAAGCCTTGGATACTACAGTCTCTTCAAATCTCAGGATTCAGCTGGATGTTCTTTATATGGAATGGAATGGGAAGATATTTTTTTTTCGAGAAAAATTCAGAAGAACACAACCGATTGCCACCTGTGGTATCTGTAACGCTCAGCCAGGATGGCTAGACGCTGTTTTCGGAAAAATGTGTTTTGTTTGTCTGTGGGTTGGGGTTATTGCAAGAGTATATTGATGTGTCTCTTGAAGAGATCCAGATTGTATGAAGGAGGAAACACAGATACTGGAGTACTCCAGAGCTTAACGATGACTTAAGGAATCGGTTTTGAAATATTGAATATTGGTTCTTAGTGTTAACACAACAAAACAATGACATGTGGTAAACAATAGGGAGTAACCCAGGCGAGATTTGGTAGGGTTAATACTATTATTATGAAAATTTTGTGGGATACAACGTCCTTTAAAGCAAGAGTAGAGTTTAATAATTTAGTATACTCCTTAATAGTTTACTTTATTTAGTAAGTATCTTTAATATTGTTATTGAAAATTATCATAAATTAGAAATTGAGATTACAAAACCGTTGTTATCAAATAAAAAACTTTTCGAATAATATGCCATCACAAATTTTTAACTCGACAAAGATACATAATTGATTGCGTCAACAACAGACACCTGTAAAAAAGCAAAACTCGAAAAGTATACAAAATCAGATATTTAAGAGAATGGCAACAACAGCAACAATACACCCGAACAATGGCAACTTCGCTGCAGAAGTTGTATTCAAAACGCCCTTACAAATGATCTCCACTCCCAGAGAGGCTGTTTTCAGCCCACCCACTTCCCCCCTCCCGCCAACCGCTACTGAAAACTTTTCAGCGAAAATTGTATGTAATTTAAAATGGAGATTCCTCAACTTTAACGCGTAGAGCTTTTGGTGTCATTTAAAAAGTTTTTTTACGCGTTAATAGGTTTTGTTTTTGCCACAGCAATAAATAGAAACAGTGTTTATTTATAGGCAATTTCTGCAGTAGAAAATAAAATTGGTTTATACTCAGCATATAGAACAGTAATCTCTTGCTGAAACATCTCTCACTAAATCATGGTTAAAAAAAAAATGTATATTTTTCAGTCGGTATTTTTGAGAAAACAGACCTGTACTTTTATGATGCTTTTTGTGTTTCATAAATATAATTTAAGCTGTGAAATTAGTGAAATTAAAAGGGTCAGATAAAACAATCTACTTTATCTATGATTAAATTCCAACGACAATATTACATTTTAACCCGGAACAAATCTTGGATGGGTTACATCATGATTTTTACAACGTGTTTTTGGTTAGATTGATCCGCTCCATAAAACCAAACGGTCCAGATATCTGTAGACTCGGACTCTTCTCTCGATCTCCTTACAAATTTTAATAAACGAATCATCCAAAAATATGCCTCGGATACTAGAGCTGCTATAACTTTTATATACGAGTATATTCCTAGGTGGACTTTTGACAAGGCATGCTCTATGTCAACTGACAGAAATGTGGAGGAAATTCGAGGTTACCATTTACTCCAGATATGGTACAAATATGGGACTAATCAAAATAATTTGTATATCGACCGCTTTAAGGGGACTCACTGCTTTTTTTTAATGTTATCGCATGAAGGAAATTACAACCGTTTGAGACTAGTGTTTTTAGTGATATGCCAAGATTCGCAGTCGTGAAGAAGAACGGGGACGATACAGGTGCTATACAGTCGCACATTCTCACGTTATATCATTGTTACAAATCTTTCGAGTTCAACATAAGTAAGCATATTGACTTATATATGATTTGAGATTTTAATTAACATCATCAGTATTAATGTTTCGTGTTACATTGCTTGGTGCAGATTTTTCCGCATGAAGTGCAGCAGTTGGCATTCGCCCTACACAGAGACTAATCTAGCGAAAACGTTCACGCCGGAGTAAGGTTAAGGCGCCCTCTGATTTACCGGCCACCTTTCTGCTCCACCCTCACTCTGGTTCAGCCACCTCGTTAGCCTCCATATACCCACACCAAGTCTTCGTGAAGCTGAACGCCGTGTAAAGGCTCTTGTACAATTTGTAAAGGATGAGATAATATGTAGTGGCGATGAGGAAAATGCTTAAAAACAGATTTTAAGAAGAAAAAAAAACTTTTCCTTATTCGAAACATGATAATCACACATTTTTATCAACCGTTTTGTCAACTGCCACTCTCCACGCGTCGTGTTCAAACATCTCTTAACCCAAAACTACACCTGGATACATATATGATTCCCAATAACTTTCAAGGCAGAATCCCGGGGACTTACAAAGACCGTAGCTAGAGTATTAAAGGCTTACTTTTGGTATTTTCGTAAGCAGAATTTAAAAATACCAGATGAATGGCTCAACGTTCCTGAAGTTTGAACCACTTGATTCTAAGAAGCGACTTTACCCCGATCAACGACATACGACAATATTTTTAGGCCGCGTTCAATGTTTGCTTAATTCGGTGATCTAACGAGAGCCGCGCTTATAATGTGCTAATGTCGCTGGAATTACGCTATTATACCACATTATATAAAAAATACATTTTATGCACAAGTTATGTGGTTTTTTTCTTATATCTCTTCAATATCTAAGAATATTGTTACCACAAATCCTCACAAAAAATTTAAACTCTGTTACTGAATTACATTTGCCGGCGGGCGTGGCTTAGAGGTAAAGCGTTTGCTTACGAGTTTCGCGACGGATTTTAGAATATACTGTAAAATATTTAATCGAATTTTTAATAATCCCAGTTGGTATTAATTTGATGCCTTTCCGTTAGAATGCCGATTGTAGCTTATGAATTAAAATTTATGGAAAACTAAAGTCATTCTGTTAACACAGACTCATTTATTTCCGTAAAACTGGATGAATGTATGAATATGATGCTTCTATGACGTTGGATTATCAAAAATATTCATACGGCGCTTAGTCATACTCAAAAATGGAAACAGATTTGACATTTCTCTATTACCATCAGTATGTTTATTTTTCTGTATGTGCTTACATAATAAATTATATGACCTTTAATCAAAGGCTTAAATATTGTACAAGGCTAAGAAACTTGTTACCGTATTTAAAAGAAAAACTAGTTTATTAAAACACGATAATTATTAATTGAATTAATTAATGAAATAATTATTATTACAACAAATAATGTGGTTTACTTGTAGGCATCATTAACCCACTCATTGATTTACATGTACGGCGGGAAGGGTGCGCGGGGGAAGTAATTAAGCCTTACAAATTCCGGCGAGCACACACAATAACCAATGCGAGGAATGAATCGGGGGTTTGGAACTTTCCTAGAACACCTCGCGGTGTGCCATGAACCCCTCTTAACCTGCTATACCCACCCTGCAGCACCTTTCACCCTGATAATTATATTAATGTCGTATCTTATAACCTAGGTTCTTTATATTTGGGCTTCGTCTGTTACAGAGCTAGTTAATGAGCGGACTCTTGTGACCACCATCAACACTTACTCTGCTTCGCGAACAGAGCTTTCCTTTTCTGTCTATGGTAAAGGTCTATAGAAAATCTATGTAATACCAGACAAAGGCCCATCTAGTTGTATTTTGGATTGACCATCTGGACTTGGAGATCTAACAACATGCGGCTCTATACTACTTTCGTCATCCATCAAAGGTAGAATGACTTTCTGTTCTTCCTAGATATTAATTTTATACTTGCTGCTAAATGAATAAACGTTGATCTCTGATCTACTCAACTAATAACTGCGTATAGCTATTTTAATGGCAGATTTAACCAATTTAATTTAGTTTCGAATCTTAGCTGCCCTTTTGTCACCCCATTTCAGAACTCAGAGCACATTTTCTCGAGTCCTACTTTCTTGAACACAATCCGAATGAGTGCATCACTGAGGAGACATAATTGTCTTCGGGCGTGATATCAGAGTGAGACAGGTAAACTCCAGTCTAATTCGCCGGTGGCTATAGCTCAATGGTGAAAGCGTTTGCTTTGCAAGGCAAAGGTCGTGGGTTCGATCTCCAACGGAGATTAAAAAAAAAAAATTTTAATCGATTTCTGAGCTCTAAAATACCCCGGTTGGTGTAAATTTGATCCCTCACCCGTAAAATACCAGTCATAGCCTATCAATCAAAATTGGTGGTAGACAAAAGTCGTCCCGTGAAGACCACCCATTCATAGTAAATTCCTGTAATAATAAAGGATGATGCGTGAATCTCGGGCTGTAGTCTATGACATTGGCGGATCGACACTCCACATGCAGCGCTTAGCCATGAGCACCAAGGTAAGCGTCATAGAATTCCACAGATAAGACTTCAGCATCATTATCACCATCTGTCGGTTTTCTCCTGTATGTGTTTACATAAAAATAAAAAATATAAAATGTAGGTCGAAAATTATTTAAGTATTTTTTATTTTAATCCAAATAATATAAAGAAGGTTAACACAAACGACTTATATTTAAAAACATATAATTAAGAAGAAACATATGTTTCCTGGAACACAAAGTACTCGTAATTTGAAACTAGATAGAAGTATGCTAAGTATTTATTATTTACTACCTACATTTAATCTACAGGTGAATAGTTAATGTTTATATGTATATAATTAGGTAAATATATAATAATGTATTCAATAAATAAAACACTGTCGCCCACTTCTGGGCAGACAGGATCTGACCCTGTTGTTTCCGACACGATTATATATATAATAAATAAAACAATAACCGTTCGTAGTACCTGTAAAATTAAGCAATACATAAATGGCGTTTTAAGAAATATGTGTAATAAATTATTTTGATAAATTATTCCAATCGAAAGCAATTACTCACTCAAAAATATATCATATTGAATTCTTAATACATCAATAACGACGGCTTGTATAACTGTCGTTAGTCGTGGTTGTGCTATCGTTAATAAATTATTACGTTTCATTACCATGTACCCACGCATCAAATTAATTTCCCAATACATCACTCGTTCAGCTCACTTCAGTGCTTTTCAGATTTTTCATATTTTTCAGGAGAACGCATCAATAATATTTTTTGCGAGAGAGATGTGTGATTGATAAACTTTCGCGAAATAATCATTCACTGGTACAGAATGTACCGCGGCGTGGGAAGGTTGCTTTCAATAAAATTTCGGATATTGGTCTAGAGCCTTTTTTATTTAAGCACATTGAAGAGAATACTGCCATGCAGTGGATGGACAGGAGATAAATAAGTTTTATTCGCCAATGTGAAATCATTTCAAATTAATTAACTATGTTAATTAACAATTACAAGGCGTCCTTAATCTTTGAGTCCACCAATTATAAATTGTTATTTTGTAAGAATGCTCATTATGAATGTGTGGTGTTTACATCAACAACTGTTTTTTATATATTTTTATTTTTTATTTTATACTTTAAAGTATTTAAAGAATATAAAAGGAATGAAGGGACTTACAGATACTTTTAAAGGTTTGTACTTATCCATATTCACAGTATTCTAAAAAAATCACCGATCTAAGTCTGTCTGCTATTTATAATACTTAACTTCAATATTTTGACGACGACTTTTGCTTTCAATATGGTGAAAATAGATTTAAGCTTCACTATAGATCGAACCAGTGACCTCTACTCCTGAAAGTCGAGTGATTTGATATTTTAAAAATACCTTTCAGCAATGCTGAAAAAGGGAGGCTTTGAATATTTGAAGGCTTGGAGGTGGTGATGGTGGTACTTCATCATTCACCGCCCGTGCACTGGAGCAAATAATGGATTTATCAATTTGTGAGGACAGCTTCCTATACTGTGGGGAAGCATTCATTAATGCACTCTGAATAGAGAAGGCTTTATAAAAAGTGTGCGTTAGCACATCGCGGATTTGTGCTCAATACCTGCAAGCTTTAAAAGAAGGGTGATGATTATTTTTCAAATAATCTAATACCATCGTATGTTGATATAGTAGTACATGGGCGTGTTTGATGCATAATAATGTCCAACCTTTTGTGGCAGAATAATCAACTGTACAAATTCTATATCTTCTCGTTTGTCTTGTCTATTAATGTTTGCCTTGTTTGTCCCATATATGTCATTAGAATCTCTGTCAAAGATATCTCTAAAATCGCTGTCATCAGAGGCCGCATCAATTACTATCACATCTATCAATGTGTGCGTGAGCATACCCTACATAAAGAGTCAACCATATGGACCAGGCCCTTCTTCTCTTGCCTTAACCACCTTCGCAACTCTGATCAGCACATAGCCGCCCGCCGGAAATCCATCCACTATGATACGCTGCCCGAACTCCGTCTGAAAATTTTTAAACTACCTAGTACGTGTAACTTTTGAATATTTATAAAATCAATTCTGGAACCTTCCAAAGAACAAAATTAAAAATATTCGTTAACTAAATTCAACCGCTCAACCTGATTGTATATAATTACGCCAACCATTCTTAATTCAATTTTGTGTAAATATATTTTTTACTTGCTTATCTGTAATTAAATTCTCCGTGACATTATACAGTGCATAATTTCTTATCTTTATGTTCGGAATATTCGTGTCTCCGGTCGGATCACATCCCAACACCCAAAACAATTCCTTCTCACCAATCCAGTGATCACAACACATACAACTACATTCCAACAGTTTTGCTTGGGCGAAAAACTATTTGACAGGACAGCCAATGAAAGCGGTTGGCTCGAGATAGGGACAAAGAAAGGCGTGCCTTCTCAATTCCATTCTAACGGCGGAACCTACAAGATAAGGATAGTGCAGAGACATATATGCAAGATGCGCTCTATTTTTCTCTCCTTTCGCATTAATAAAAAGATACAAGTCTCGAAGACTCAATGTTCTAACGATGAGATTTATTAAAAGTGAATTAAACCACTCGTTAGTTATTTATTTAACGTAAATTTAAATAATTATTGTTTATTAGTGTTTATTTTATGCTTCTCACATCATTCAATTTATGATAATATACACATTAATTTAATCATCATAAATCGGCAAGCATTAGTGATGTACCCCATTATTATTGATGTCCCATTAACGACATATGCATCAATGAAATATTGAATAAACTAATACATTAATTTGATTTCTTGCGAATCTCAATAAAATGGGTTGCGTTTAATTACTCTTCAATTATTGTCATAAAATAAATCATAAACAATTGCACCTATAATAATAATTTGTGAATTATTAATGTGACTAAATTATGACGTAATTTAAATATTTGCATAAATTATATTTTATGTTAATAAATATAGCATAAAATCAAACCGAATAATAAATGTTATTTTGTCATACATTATACATCGCTTTTATTAAATAAATTATAACAATTCAAAACGCCCATATAAACATTCCAGTCGTACCAATTCCATAGAAAACTTTTGGATTTTTGTATCCACTTAAAAAGCTTAAATTTACTCGCTTCCAGTTTTGTGAACATTGAGTCTCTTTTAATTCCATGCGGTACTTGCAACTCGATCAAAACAAAGTGCCGACTATACTACGCCTGTATCATATCCATTCTACCTTAAGTCTCATCAAAAACCAATATTACCAATATGATATCATATAAAATGTTTTGAAAGCAGGCAAGTAAAAAATATACTAGAGCAACTAAGGTTTTACTTTTTAAGTAATGATGGGGTAAGAAAACTGACAAAGTAGCCTTCCATACTTGGTTATGAAGAGAGAAAAGTGGACCTGGCAAGGCCATGTTCTTCAGATGCCGCAGGAAAACATAAGCTATAGCTGTCTTTTCTTCGACTCTCGCCGTTTTGGAAGACTGTTGTGTACAACACAGAATGTACTCAGTGAAGCTCCGGAAGGTAGAGCTAATATGGGATGAGGCAAGTACAATAGTGACTGACATAGTTTTATGGTGGCAGTTCGTGACGAACATATACTCAAGTTAGGAGATTGGACATGGAAATGGTAATTAGATTATAATGATAACTTAGAAACCGCATGGAACACACGTTCAGTCGTTTTACTAAACCTATTGTATTACTTATGCCATGGTCCGTTATTATTTTTATTAACATTTTTATCATATCCACTCCATATTAAGAAGACATAGATATTGCGAATTTTCTTTT
This sequence comes from Glossosoma conforme, assembly GCA_022606575.1. Lineage (NCBI taxonomy): Eukaryota > Metazoa > Arthropoda > Insecta > Trichoptera > Glossosomatidae > Glossosoma > Glossosoma conforme. The sequence goes on from JAGTXR010000341.1 coordinate 271,523, forward strand.
TCACAGTTCTATAAGCTCAGATTGTCCATTTCTTGTCCCAGAACATCTTTATCTCCGGAGATCCATATGAGAACATAGATGGTTCCCGGTAGCCTCCAGAACAAGAGCCCGCGAACTTGCATAGACTGCGGCTGTAGTATCAGTAAATATTTGGGTGTTCAATAATCAGGGTTTTTAAGGGGATCGGATGATCAACCCGACGCTCCCGAGGCCTGGACAATTTTTGTTTTGTCCTTAAAGGGTGGTTCGATCTTACCGGGGGCATGTAAAAAGCTTAAATTTAATTAAATCGATAACTTCTTAGGTTTTCACGGCCAGATTTGATGTTGTGGCTTTTGGGTTGAGCCGAGTGTAATGAACTTTTTTCTAATTAATCCTGAAGAAGACCCCTGCAATGGCAGTTGAAAAATTGGTTGAAAAAAGTTCACCACACACGGCTCAACCCAAAAGCCACAACATTAATTAAATCGATTTAAGAAAATCAAGCTTGGTCGGGATGCAAACCGACGGCGTATGTGCGTGAAGCAAACGCTTTAACCACTGAAATAGTCCACCCGTTATTATAAAAAACATATTTTAAAAAAAGTAATTAGTAAATTTTTTAATAAAAAGTAATAATAATAAGCATTTTACTTTAAAAATATGTTATTTTACTCAAACATTTGATATTTTTCTTTGCTATTGCAATCTATATGTAAGAACAATAATTCACAAAGCTTTGGTCAAAGTGTTTCAACAAAGCATTGAATTTATAAAATACTGCGTCGAGAACACACGAATCTCTTTCCTTATCCTTCTTTCTGAAGTACAAATAAATCGAACATTTCTTCCATCTCCTTTAAGATATACCCACTTCACTTGTACTTGTGGGTTGGTAGACGTTCATTGCAACACAACTAACTTTATATGTAAGTACCATCCACTGCACACCTGTACCCACTATTGCAATTATATCTAATTGTCCACCTACGTCACTAGGGACGCGAACAGTTTCCCGAACTACTGGAGGGGATAGTTGCAGTTACGGTGAATTATTTTACTTGTTGTAATGTTTTGTTTTCGGGGTTCCAGAGCTGTAATTTATTTTATAAGTTTTGCGACGCACCCTTGGGCTTTCTTATAATTTATATTGAGCTTTTTAGCAGCGCACAAAATTGTATATATTCACGTGTTTCGATATAAATCATCATCATCATCACCACATCCACTTCTTTCTTCGTAGTATAAATCCGGTGGATTGGTTTGCAGCAACAGAATCTTGCATCTCGATCTCCATTCCTCTCGGTCCTCCGCAACCCTTTTCAGCTCAGCATAAGCGCTACAATTCATGTCCTCGAATACTTGCTGCAAATACTCCCGTCTAGGGCGCCCTCTACAGTTTTTACCCTCAACCATCCCCTACACAATATCGTGAAGAAGACCATCGTGGCGCATGATGTGTCCAATCCATAGGGCTCGCCTCTCTGAGATGGTTCTTATGAGGTGCCTATCTTCCTTGATTATCTTGAGAACCTCATTGTTCGTGACGTGGTCTCTCCAGGGAATTCCGAGAATTCTTCTGAACGACCACATCTCAAAGGCCTCTAGTCTTTTTGTATCACTTTTTTTATCACATCCACTAAATAGAGCATAAAAAAGCCGGTCTCGCATCCAAAAAATAGGTGTATTTATAAAAATCACGTTGGTATTTCAATGTCAAACAACTTTTTTTTCTACATAAAGAACAGATCACTTAGTTTCACAAAAGGTTCACTTAGTTTTTTCTACCGTTATTACCACGGTCGCCGCTCTTCGAAACTTACAGAAATAGTTCCTCCTGCACCCACCCACAACCGAAAAACTCGTATTTCATTTGCCAAATATTCATACACGGTTAATGTGTGTCGACCAAGACCTGTCAGTTTCCAAAAATCCTTCCTAAATGCCACCGGTATGTATTGGAATGCTATTCAAGCGTCTGTGTTTCCTCTTTCCTACAATCTGGATCTCTTCATGAAACAGATAAATATACGGTCTGGTGAATAAATTACCGTCTTATGGACTAACTCCCTCCCTGTGATCCTGGATTAAAAACTTCTTGAGTGATCGAAGCATCATCACTGTCGTAGATGGGTTTTCTTCTTCCTGCCATAAAATCAACTCAGGAGTTCCACAGGGCTCTGTGCTGTCGCCCACTCTTTTCCTTCTGCATGTGAATGATTTGCTTCAATGCGCAAACATTCACTGCTATGCCGACGACAGCACTGTCCATGAGAGTATAATCTTCCATAAACCTCCGAAACATTCGGAACTATCTGCTGCTAGGGAATCTCTGGTAGAGAAGATGAACATGTCTCTTGAAAGGGTTTCACGATGGGGCGACCTCAACCTCGTCAGTTTCAACATTTCAAAAACCCAATCATGTACTTTCTCCACCAAGAAGACTGCTATGGATCCTGTATCTTTCAACGGTTGTTCTCTTCCGAAAGCAAGCTCCATCAACATGCTTGGATTATCAATATCGAATAATGTCAAATATTACGAGTCAATTAAGTGTAAAGCCGGTCTCGCTTCCAAAAAACTAGGTGTATTATATAGATCACGTCGGTATTTCAACGACAAACAACTTCTTCTTCTATATAAAGGACAAATCCGACCTATCCTTGAATACGGCAGTCACCTTTGGATTGGAGCCCCAAAATACCTTCTAAACTTAATTGACTCAGTTCAAAGAAGAGCAATTCTTTTGATAAACAATGACACCCTTACGTCTAATCTACAATCAATGGAACACAGACGTAAGGTTGGTTCTCTTAGTCTTTTCTACCGTTATTACCACGGTCGCTGCTCTTCGAAACTTAAAGAAATAGTTCCTCCTGCACCCACCCACAACCGAAAAACTCGTACTTGCCAAATATTCATACACGGTTAATGTGTGTCGACCTAGAGCTGTCAGTTTCCAAAAATCCTTCCTAAATGCCACCGGTATGTATTGGAATGCTATTCCAGCGTCTGTGTTTCCTCCTTCCAACAATCTGAATCTCTTCATGAAACAGATAAATATACACAGCAATCTCTTAAACACAGACACAAACACAGCACACGTTTCCCGAATGCAGCGTCCAGCCTCCCTGGCTGAGCGTCATAGAGTGCACTGGTCTTGACCGGCTGTGCTCTCCTGCATGCGATTACATAAAAAATAAAAAAATGCATTTTCATTACTTTTGTATTTTATACTCGTATTTTATATATATTATTTCAAAAAACATTATTTAATTTTGTTCAGATCGTATTTGATCAACATTTTCTTCGCATTTTTTCTTACACGTTCTCCGAAGCGATAAAAAAGAATGTTTTCTCAAATATTACAAAAAAATCTCGGTGCTGAAAAAAATCCTTCAGCTCATAATACCGCCAACACAGCCTGACCTTGTGGACGTCGCGCATTATCAGTGAATAATGAAAATCTTATGATTTATGGACCATTAAATACAACAAAAGAGTATCTTCTTATATTGCGAAATAAGGTTGTTCGGAAAAAATAAAAATAAACCTTCTTAACAACCTAGGCGTTTCAAATGATCTCGAACGATCGAATTCAATAAATCATTCAGAGATCTCACCGGTTTTCATGTGATTATTTACATAAAATAATACTTTATTGTGTTTTTATCCGCCAATTGGTCTTACAGAACGTGGTGCAACTTCAGCAACAAAATTATGTGAATCAAATTTCTAAAGTCAAATTTGGCACGGGCGTTCTGTCAATATAATCTTCATACACATCGTATAATCTTTTTGTATTGCAAACTCAAATAAGCCGAGAGTTGTGATTTTCACTTTCTATATTTGAAAGGGTACCAATAACTACTGCGAAGAATAAATCTTACTGTTTATAAGTCTGCTTTGCTATATCAGTTGTAAAACTGCATAATGATTGAACGGCTGAAGTTTTAAGTTAGGAGAAAGCTTGTCAAGGCAGTCTTCCATACTATAGTAGGTCAAGATACAAATGTGAACCTAATTTGTGTACTTCGGGTACTGCAGGAAAGCATAAACTATAAATGTGTTTTTTATATTATTATACTCGCGCCTTCCTGGATGTTCAGCAGGAATTTTATATAGAATGTACTCAGCCAAACTCTGAAAGACAGAGACGACAATGTCGACTGACAAAGCTTTTTAGCCACAATTTGAGACGACCATATCCTCTTCCTAGTGGACTTTTAAAATCACATCTTTTGTTGGTAAAAAATGGCTGAAACAATTTTCAACGACAGCAATTTTCTGAGCAACCTGATATGGTGCTGATTTACAACGTGTTCCATCGTTTCAGCTTTTCAGTGCGATACTACTTCTTATGGCACCCATGTGTATCATTATTATACTCGTTTCAGGGATAAATTACCGATATAAAGACGTTTTTCAGAAGGGAGTAAAATTCAAAGTTACTGGAATTATGTTTGCCTAGTAAAACTTTTTTTCTCCATATGTAGAAAATATATTTAATACAGATAGCCGCCACATAATTGTCATCTGCCATTTTCACCATCCATGACTTGTCTTGAAACATCTCGGCACCAAAAGATCCAGCTGGAACCATTTGATTCACGATACCCTCCAAGGCAAAAGTTAAGGGACTAATAAAGATGACTGCTGTAGTATCAGAAACATATTTTAATATTTTTTAATCAGTATTTCATAGAGGCTCGTTGATAAGCCCAAGATTTTCGAGGCTCGAACCATTCTTAAGCGATGAAACACAAAAATAAAAATAAAAATTAAGTAACATATTTGAGGCTTCACTCCTGGTTGCTTCTCGATCTTTAAACAATTTTTAAAATCTACATATTTTAGACGTATTTAATACAAAAAATTTGGTTTCAATAAGTGTCAAGCAAGCGTTTGTTCTTGTCGAAAGTTCTTCTAAAGCACCTGATACCAATATTTAATTTATTTATTGAATGAATAAAGATACCTGCAATATTATATATATAAAAACAAAAATAATTCAAACTTATTCAAAATTTCCGTAAGATAATTTAAACGTTTAACACTAGCACGTTCGTCTTAAGCTTAGCGTATCAAAAGGAATGATATTTTTTGAAAAATAAACACAGAAAGAAGTATGGAATGAATTCTTAATATCCAAAAAAAAAACAATTCAATAAATTGTGTGCCTTTTATAATACATTCTATCGTGGAAGTCAAATGATTTTAATGATATTTTTTATTTTCTATAAATATTAAAGTAAAATTTAACCCATCCGTTAATCCAACACTGCCAAAGTTAATTGGCAGTGCGGTGACAATGTTTTAATATAATGTTATCATTCATAACTGGATTAATGGACGCTGGTTTGACGTGATTAAAAAACTTTTATGATTTTATAATACGAGCTGACAAAAATAAACCACATTAAAGTGTAAATTAGGTCAAATAAATGTAAACGTATAACTTTATATATGAGCCAACAACCATCACCACAAGCTCTTTTGATTATCAAAGTTAAGCATTGAACGCGGATCATACTTGAATGGGTCAGTGTCTGGTATTCACCGCGTGTTGTTAATAGGGTTCAGCATCATCAGCCTGTATCCATCCACTGTTGAACCTAAGCCTCCCGCATGAGTCTCCATCCTCTACGATTCTCCACCTTCCGCATCCAGGTCACTCCCGCTATTCTTATTCGCTAATAGATTTAAGCCGCCCCTTTTTCGACGAACCTTAGCGTCACAAAAAAGTCAATGCAGCCGTAAAATATGTTTTGAAAATTATGCTTGCATAGAATACTGCGCGTACGATGATTTGACTTAGTGAGTAATAACAGCCTTCCACACTATCATCGGTTAAGAGATGAAGGTACACTTTTCTGGCTCATGCATTACAACTGCCGCTTGAGACAATAAACAAAGGCTGCCATTTCTACAGATATCTAGGATCTCACCATCCAAGAAGACTATTAGAAACGATACACAGAATAAAATCGGTAAAGCTCCGGAAGGTAGAACTAACATGGGGCGAGGCAAGAACCGTGACTAATCTTATCAATATCAATTGGGAATTAATTTATTAAATAAATTATAATTTTAACAAACAAATATATAAATACTGATCACAAAAAAAAATAACAAAAGTATACTCAGGCAATATAGAGGTCTCGCAAGTTGGACAATTTAGAAATACTTCTTGTGGCCCTATTTGCTAAAGGGGCGAAGAGTGCGGATGAAGACTTGGGATTAAGTTTCGAGAGTGTATAGGATACTACCGAAACAAAATAATACATCATTGCCTGGTAATTTTAGTTTTGTTATTTCCCCAAAGTTTATCGTCTGGCAAATGCAGCAGTTAGAGAAGCAGGAGAAACTGTCGGAGAAGGAGTATGAACAGTTGGAGAATGAGGTGGAACTGCCGGGTAAGGAGTATGAGCAGTTGGAGAAGCGACTTGGCCGGACTAAGCCGGTTGGAGTTGGCTGCTTAAGGAGAGTTGGCTATAGTTGGCGATAGTTGGCTATAGTTGGAATAGTTGTTGGCGAGCCGGAGGGCCAGGTTCAAAGTCCCCTCGGCGCGTTAATTCAAATCTGCCAAACTGGGATAAACACTGAGTAATGGGCGCTCTCAGGAAACTGTTTGGGAATCTATGGGACATCGAATACACACTTCTATCGTTCGCGATTGGAAACAGTATCATGTTTTTATTTTATTTATATTATCCTTTACTCGTTAATCTGTTATAAGGTTTTAAGTTGATATCAGCTGGATATGGCCATCGTAATTTATTTTTGTTTGCTCTACGTACATGCATAAGTAAATATATTAGCTTTATAAGAAAACGCGTTGCGTCGTTATTTTTCTGATTGTGAGAGTATTTCGTCAAAGGGCCGACATATGATAGTAGGGCGCTGTAGTGTTACAGAGCGCTCCAATTCACTTTCGGCTCGGGTCTCGAGGGAGTTAGATTGTTCATTGTTCATGGCCTAAGCCGAATACCGAAGTTGTCAAACTATTGTCTTAAATATACTGTGCTTCAAAAAAAGTTCTTGTTGTTTGTGAATTGCTACGCATCCCTCCCCACGCGTCCCGATTATTATCCAGGCCATGTGAAGTCGTTTCCTTTTGTAACAGAGATATCAAAGATTACGTTCCAACTGCACATATATCTTTCTCTCAACTGAGCAGTTTGACTGATTTTGATTGAATCTGATTTGAAGCATTGGAATAATCATCCGATCGTATTTTTTTTGTTGTTAAATAGAGTCACAACAAACCTGAAAATCTTATGATTTAAAGAAATATATAAGCCCAAAATTTAAATCCAAAAATTAAAAATCATATTGATTTCGATATAAGCATTTTATTACGTTTATATTTACTTATCGCGTCAATTCAATATCAATTACGAAATTCACTGAAATGGCATTTTATAGAGCTTTGTTATTTTTTCACAATCAAGTAATAATTCATTATGGAAAATAGTGCGATGATTCCACTTTTGAGCGGGCGTCAAATCAAAAAATGTAATTAAAATCTGCGCACGTGACGTGTTCGCATTTCATAGTAATTATTGCGAATCGCATTTATTAATTGAAGCACAATACTTGGCACATTAATTCCAGCATCGATGCGAATGTTTTAATTAAATGCTAGCGACGCTCATAATGCGTGAATAATCGGGTCATAAATACAGATCGGAATGTACCACGGGCCCACATGGCATATATGTGAACAATGGTACATGTTGGTACCGTCGTTCACGTTATAAGTGATTAAGCACACATAAGAATGCAGGCAATGTGGGTGAAGCGTTTGCTTACCACACCAAAAAACATGTTTTCGATATCTTACAAAGATTAGAATATATTATTTGATCAATATCTTAACTGTATATATACCCCAGGATAGTCAATATTAATACAGGAAATAAATCATTAAAATACTTATATGGATTTTTTTAATATTTATTAGAATATTATTTTATTATTTCATTATTCTAATCTACTTTTATAGATCATTGACTGTATTACAATATTATTATTAATTAAATATACATATACTATACATAAAATTCTTTTCAACGCGTCAATTCAAACAGAAAAATAACGGCAGAAGCGGGATGCGAACCGCGGACCTTGGAAACCAACTATGCCCAGGTATTCATACCGCTCAGCCAACTGGGCTTTTGCTATGTCTGGACCGACTCACGTTGAAACTAGTGTCTATGTCATTGTTATTATCGTGTGATAGATTTCGCTATAGAATATATTCAAAGTGTGTATATTTTTATTTTTATTATTCAATCAGTTGGCTGAGCGGTATGAATACTTGGGCATAGTTGGTTTCCAAGGTCCGCAGTTCGCATCTCGCTTCTGCCGTTATTTTTCTGCTTGAATTGACGCGTTGAAAATAATTTTATGTATTGTATATGTATATTTAATTAATATTAAAATACTTATTTAAGATCATACAGGTATGGATTATAGGCAAAGTGTCTGGTTACTATACCAAAAGCTGTATATTTGTTCCCCAAAAAATTTAGATACAAAAAGTTTTTTCATTAATTGCTAAGCTCGACAAATACTCCCCGTAAGTATGAATTTGATAACTCATCAGTAAAATGTCAAAATTGGTGCTTACCGAAAGTCGTTCCGTGAACATCACTCATTTATAGAAAATGCTGGTAAAAATTGATAATGTGTGAATGCTGGGCTGCAGTTTTTGACGGGCCAGCACAACATGCTGCGTTAGTCATACTGAAAAATTCACACCATCGTAATTTATGATCTATGCTTTTTCCATTGATCTTTGGAAAGGTCTAAAAAATATACACATAATGTAGTCGGTGGAGCAACGATACGTAAAGCTGACTCAAGAGGCAAGGATCAAAGCAAATAACAGAATAGTATGACAGCATTTTTTTGGTGACCATGCCAAGAATAATAGATAGACGAAACGATTGATTCACCAATAAAAAATAAACAAATACACTTGTACTTTCTACTAAAGATTAAATTATGGATACGAACGTTTCTAAATGCGCGAGTAATTTCTGTAGTAGATTCCTAGAGTACCAAGGTTTATACATCAAATTAGATAGATGCAGCATTATGTAAAGGATTAAGAAGCCACTATAATATTTTCCCACAAAAACATGAATAAATATTGGCTGAAAACATTTGGAATGCCTTAGTGCACCATTGAAAATTCAAGGAGCTTAACTAAATGGCTTACTGAAAACATCATTTTTAAAAGTCGTTTCAAAGAGTATTTCAAAAAATATAAACAGTATCGTCAATATTACAAGTTACAGTAATCTGTTTTCTTCCTTAATGCTGTTAAATTTTACTGTATTAAGTTTGGTGGTAAAAGCTTAAGCCGTTGTATTGGATAATAAATGTGTTTAATGAAGTATTTTCAAGTACAGCGTGTTTTATATTTAACAATAACTTTAATATAAATTAATTATGAAAATTCAAATACATCATACGTCTGTTTTTTTTCATTTTCAATTAAAAGGTTTTCAAATTTTACATTAATATTACAGAAAATCAAGAACTCTCTAAAAATAAATATAGTCCATGTGTACGTAGTCACATCACATTTTTGATCACACATTTCCGACGGGTATTATTCCATGGTCAAAGCATTTGCTAGGCAAGCCAAAGGTCATGGGTTCGATCCCTGACGGAGATTAAAAAAAAATATTTCAAAAGATTTCTGAGCTTTAAAATACACCGGTATATGGTGTGAATCAGATCCCTCACCCGTAAAAGTCAGCTTATTAATCAAAATGGAAGTAGACGAAAGTCATCCCGTGAAGACCACCTATTCATAGCAAATATCTGTAATAATAAGGATGATGCGTGAATGTCGGACTGACGTTTGATGTTGACGAATCAACACTTCACATGCAGCGCTTAACCAATTGTAACATGGTAAGCATCATAGAATCATAAATGAGACTTCAGCATCACTATCACCATATGTCGGTATTCTCCTGTACGTGCTTACATAAAAAAAAAAAAAATTCAATTGTACAAAAAACTAATACAAACTTCGTGAATTTATAATACATCCTAAGATAATACTTGTACTATGGATAATTCCTCATAATTGGCATCCGTTCACAATACCAAAGGATTACTTGTTTGATGGCTTACGCCAAACAGCTTTTCCAAGCTCAGAGGAACGTTAATATCACTAAAACAACAATATGTAGATAGAAACACAGGAATTGCAAACAAGAGTAGTTAACATTTCAAATTATCTGACCACGTAAGAAGCGTAATTAATATACTGCAAGCAATAGAACTTCAAATATTGATGGATGGTTAAATTTAATAACCTACCCTACTGTATCTCAAAATATCTATTATGTACTATAAGTTGAATAAATACACTTAAACATTCTGTTCACTAGAATTAAAAAGCTAGTATCTAAAAAGTATATAAATGATATTCTCAAAGAAACTTTTTGTATGTTGTAGATCTTTTACATTAAAAAAATGTTCTTTAAAAACAATATCGCTATACATAATCGTTCCAGAAACATCAGGGTCAGATCCTGTCTGCCCATAAATGGGTGACGTCGATGGCATTATTCCCGGCCATCATTAGATCCTCCTGCGTGCAGTTACTCGGACACAGCGCACACTCCAGAAGATGCGTCAGGATCTGCTCAACGCCCGCAGTCACATTCAGTCGGTCTACTGTAAAACTACCAGGCTTTCATTTATGTCCTCGTCTTGCATACTCCGGTTGGAATTTTGTTAAGGAAACTGTCATATATTCCACCCCTAGTCGTGTTCAGGGGCTTGGTCCTCTTTTGGGCAATCCAAGTATTATCATCTCAGTTGCGCTTCTCCACATGTTCAGCCGCAGGATGGCATAATATCATAATATATTTATACGTTTCATCTTCGTAGTATCAATCCAGTGGATTGGTTTGCAGCAACAAAATCTTGCATCTTGAACTCCACTCTTCTCGTTACTCTGCAAGCCTCTTTAGCTCAGCATATGAGCTACAAATCATGTCTTCAAACACTTGCTACAAATACTACCGTCTAGGGCACCTTCTGCAGTTTCTACCCTTAACCATCCCTTCCACAATATCGTGAAGAAGACCATCGTGGCGCATGATGTGACCGATCCATCGGGCTCGCCTCTCTGAGATGGTTTTTACTGGAGACCTATCTTCCATGATTATGCTGAGAACCTCATTGTTCGTGACATGGTCTCTCCAGCAAATTCCGACAGTTCTTTTGTAAGACCACATCTCAAAGGTTTCTAGTCTATACGTTTAAAGACATACAGTAATTCTTTATGCTGTTTTTTTTCTTGCATATTATTGTGTATTATTGTTTAGTATATTATTGTATAGAAGCTTGCCCGACCGTGATATTAAGGAAATGCACACGCTCGAGCAACATCATCCTGTACAACGAAGCCATAACGAAGTACGTATTTTTATAAAGTATGCTCATCAAGTGGATCGCGAAAATGGTATTAACTTAATCGAGTCGAACAAACCAGTGGCTAGGAACGATGACAATACATAAATTATCACAGCCATTCCTAGATCAGGTGGAGTTTTTTTTATGTAAGCACATACAGGAGAATACCGACAAATGGTGATTATAATTCTGAAGTCTAATCCGTGGAATTCTATGACGCTTACCATGGTGCATATGGCTTAGCGCTGTGGAGTGTTGTTCCGCCAACGTGATAGACTACAGCCCGAAATTCACACGTCATTCTTATTATTACAGGAGTTTACTTTTAATGGGTGGTCTTCACGGGACGACTTTTGTCTACACACACATTTTAATTAATAGGCTATGACTGGCATTTTACGGATGATGGATCAAATTCACACCAACCGAGGGTATATATATATAATTTACTTAGCGGAGTTACGGAAGCAGAGCTGACATGGTATGACATAAGAACCATTAAAGCTTACAAATATTTCTAACGACCATATGCACAAGTTAGAGAGCGGATATGGAATGATGATGATGATAATGATATGTGAAACTCGTGTCGTTTACGCCTTGTCGGAATAGCGAAAGTCATAACATAAGTCTCATTGTCTTGCGTGGATGTTCAATGGTTCATACTTTCCTCGTGGATACAACATGCACGTTCAATATAAACTATACATATGGACATATGTAACGTCTGCATTGTGTAAAACTACTCTCCCAACTCCGACAGCAGTGAATTTCAGTGAAAATCTTTCCTTTGTTAGTTGTTGTACATTTATTAAAAGTGTATTGCAGCACGTGGTGCAAGCCAAAATCGACAATATTAAATTTGAATTGCTCAAGTTGTTGCATAAGAAAAATGTGTACCTACTATTTGTAACCAGTAGAAAAATGTGACAAAATAAATAGTTAACTACTTATAAGAACTTTATATTTATATTTTATCTATGTGGTAAGATGTATGTGATCCGAGGCTGGTCGTGATTAGCCCGATACTCCCAAAGCCTGGACTATTCAGTCTTAAGAGACGGCCCACTCCGACCATGTGAGTCAGGTAATGGAAAAAGGCATATGTTGTTAGAATGGAAAGGAGTATGTATAGGAATTAGGTTGAGGTGTGGGTGTAGTGAGATGTAGGATTCTAGGCAGCGATCGGTTCAGGTACCTCGGGATTACCAAGCCCGATAAATAAACATAAAAAAAACAATTTAAGCAGTAGTTTAATGATTAAATTATGAAATACTAAAATTCCGATTTTAAAAAAGGAAGTAAAATTACATTTTCACGGAATACAGCTCATACTAATTACGACGTAAATCGTGGGTTTAAGCAAAATAAAGACATTCAAATGATTTAAAACTACGAAGAAAGAAGCGGTTACAAGCGTATCCTTCAGTTTTACTAAAACCCTGAGCGCACATGGTGTGCACGAGTGGAACCTTCGTCCTCCCCCAGCATCCTTCAGGCGAGCATTCTCAGGGCCGTGTTACGTGTGCAGTTAACATTATCGTTTCCGTGAGCTTAGCTCGGATTTTCGAAACGCCCTGTTTTTCTACTTTGTAACAGACCACAAAAAGTTCCACATTGCCGGATACTTAAAACATTGAAAGCTTTCCAGTCCTCATTCTAACATGAACTCTCGGCGTGGCCGGCGTTGCAAAAACTTAACCGGAAGTCGTTTTAGCATCGAAAAAGGAATGAGCTTTTAAAAAAACTAAATAATTATCTGCCGGAAAACATTTTTTTTTAAAACTACACAAAAAACAAACATTTGAAATACATACAGTTACTCAAGCAAAAAAATAATGTTTCATAGTTGTAAGTTTACTTAATTGCTATTATGTTATTTTTATTAAAATACAGTCTATCAATATTGTTTTCACCATCTTCATTAATTTAACTAGAGTATGTGGTCGTCACGAACTGCCACGACAAAACACTGTCAAAGCTGCCATAGTCCTAGCCTTATCCTATATCAGTTCTATCTCCCGCAGCTCCACCGAGTACATTTTATGTATGCTCCCAACGGTACAAGACTGGCTTGAAGAAAATTCAGCTACAACTTATGCTCTCCTGCGGTATCCGAAGTGTATGTCTCAAACAAGTTCATCTTATCCTCTTGACCGACTTTAGTATAGGCGGCTGCCTTGTCCGATCGCTAAGTTTGTCATTCCTCACAAAGTCAATTTTAATAAAGTTTTTTTTTATTTGAAACAGAGTTGTATTATATGGTATACGGTGATTTTTTATATATATACTCGGATGTTCCTATGTATTGTATATTTTGGTTTCAACCGCCTTATAAAAATAAAATCTTAAAATCTCGGGAGCATCGGTCTTATCATCCATCCTTATTTAAACACCATAGGGTTAAATGTATCTCACTTATTAAATATATATAAAACAAAAATACTTTAAAATCTTTGTAAAAATGTATTTTCAGCTTTATTAATTGCAGTTCGTTGATGTGTGATGTATGATAAAAAAAATAAAAAAATTACGTCTACAATAATACTTTAAAACGGCTTATAAAAGTCATTAGCTGAAAAAATAATATTTATTCTTTTTAATTTATTATCTAAATGCATAAAAAATAATATTTAAAAGCGCTTTGTAAGTAGGCTTTGATAAATATTTAAAAATGGAAAAAATTGTTTTGAAAATGATATTTAAAAGGTATTTTTGAAGTGGTAATTAATCTTCCTAGTAGGAGTATACATTATGGTTTCAATGAAACCATTCCACGTGCTGTATAAAAATACATTTTCTATATGGTAAGGAATACTATTATATTCATTCCTTATATAAACATCGTATCGTATATTCATATCTTTGAAACTAACTTTAACTTGTTAATTATTCTAATAATAAGTTAAACATTCGTTATATAATATTTTGATGATTTTTTCTCACAATTTAAAAAAATATGATTTGAATTGTAATGATTACTTTTTACAACCTGTATTAAAATTGGCTTCGTTATTTTTACAAAAACTCTTCAAACTTCTAATTATTTGAAAAAACTGAAAGAAACTGTAAAATGTATTGTAGTAATTTATATTGTATTCATATTTAAGTAATTGAAAAAAAAAACTATATTAAAACATTATTCGTTAATTCTATGAAATAAAGTGTTTGTTTCTCACTCAGACGCAATCGGTTCGCATCCCGACCAAGCTTGATTTTCTTACATCGATTTAATTAAATCTAAGCTTTTCACATGCCCCCAGTAGGATCGAGCCAACCCTTAAGGATGAAAAAAATTAAGGCCTCGGAAGCGTCGGACTGATAATCTTATCTCCTTAAAAACCTGATCATTCAACATCCAAATATTTATCTGGTACTACAGCCGCAGTCTATGCAAGTTCGCAGACTCCTGTCTTGGAGGCTCCCGGGAACCATCATGTTCCCATGCAGACTTCCAGGTTTACAGGTGGTCTAAGACAAGGCATGAGGTGGAGAGGGTATGGTTGAATAAAATTTAAATATATGATTTTTTTTATTTTTTATTAGAATATTATTTTATTATTTCAATATTCTAATCTACTTTTATAGATCATTGACTATATTACAATATTATTATTACTTAAATATAGATATACTATACATAAAAATCTTTTTTCCAACGCGAGTGGTACTTACTAAAAATAAATAGACTGCCGGAAAGTAATAATATTAAGCTTGTGAATAAATGAAGACTGATAGAATAATAATAAAAATATACATACTTTGAATATATACTATAGCGACATCTGTCGTACGATGATAACAATGATATAAATACTAGTTTCAACGCAAGTCAGTCTAGGCATAGCAATGGCGCAGTTCGCCGAGCGGTATGAATACCTGGGCATAGTTGGTTTCCAAGGTCCGCGGTTCGCATCCCGCTTCTGCCGTTATTTTTGTGCTTGGATTGACGCGTTGAAAAAAGAATTTTATGTATAGTATATGTATATTTAAGTAATAAAATTTAAATAATTTAAATAGTTTACGAGTCACACAACTTGTGAGTTAAATAAGTAAAAACAAATGTGTCCTAATATAAACCATAATATTTTTCTTATTTGATAAATAATCGTTCTTGTAGTATTCCTGAAAATGCTGAACTCTTTGATTAATAGCATTAGCTCTTTGTATAATATACAATAAGGTAAATGCAATATTTTTCCTGCCAAAAGTGCCCATATTTTCTTGCAAACACAAAAGCTTGCATAGAGCTGAATGAACGTCAAGCAAATTACAATTTATCGCCTTTACAATGTCCGTTCAACGTGCATAATCACCTTCTTTAAGTTATGACATTAATTGGCCTTTAAAACTTAATAATAGAGACTTACAAAAAGACTCTTTACAAAAAGAAAATTTCTTTTGTGCTTGACTGTCTATAAATTAAAAATAAAACAACAACTTTCGCTGAATACGGAAAGTCTGCTGGCCTTTTATACGGAAGCTTGGATTAAATAAATTGATATTTTTATTACGAGCATTTTAGATTTACGGCAAGATAATTAACCCTTTACACAATATTACGGTGCTTTTATAATATATTGCTTAATTTTTACTAGTATTTTATTTTGTTTGATAGCAAAAACAACACCTGTAATTTTCTTGTGCGACATTATGTTTAACAAATTCTTAGAAAACTTGTAACGTCTCAAAGTACTAGTATATTATATTACTTGTATTTATAACTTAAAATGTAGATTTTTTAAGATATATACATATTGATATTGATTTTAATAGTTTACTGGTGAGAATGATTGAGAAGAGTAAAATAATTATACTTACCAATATAATTTTGTTTTTTAGAGTAAAGCATTTTTGAAAACATGGCTTTTGTTGATAAATTACAATCTATTCAATTGTTCACTGGGCTTGTGATTTTTATATGAAGCTATTTGTAAATACTACAACTTTTTACTCTGAATTAGATAATAGACGTCATCATTATATACTATTATTATTAGGTTTTTTAACTTATTAACATAATACTTCAACACGTAAAATCAAAAAAGTCTTTAATAGAAATCCTAACACATCACCAAAATACAATGCATTTAATATTAATGGTACTATGGTTTGACTTTGTGAGGATTGTCGAATTGGCAGAGAGGATTCGGTAGATTTTCATATTACAGCCAATCAAGAGACAAATTGATCAGGACTTATATGTTCCTCGAATAATGCCACAGAAGAGCATAAAAGACAACTTTCTTTTCAACTAACCCTGGGCTGTCCACTTCCTATAAAACTTTTAGAAAATATACACTGAATGTACTCGGCAAGCTTCTCAGAGGCAGAGCTGGTAAGAAACGACTCAAAGGCCAAAGCATCGTTTATGACTTTATAGCGACTCTTTGTTATTATCCTATGCAACCACAAGAAAGTGAATATATTATTATAATGATGATGATTACGACGTAGTTGAACGTCAACTGGCATACGTTCGCAGCTTTTATAATGGCCTTACATCATAATGATCTGAATCCTTACATTGTAAGTAAGGGTTGTATTGAAATACGCGCTTTCTTATCGCAACATTAACAATCCTGATAATATATCCACGTGTACATAAATATGAGAGCAGCGCGTGAGTACAATCTGCGATTTGCCGTGCCTACAATATTACACCGTCTCTCGGAAAGCAATAAATCGTGCAGCTCTTAGAATACAAAATCATGAAAAGATTTTTCCCCAACGATTATATAGTGAACACGGAACAAGTTTGTTATCAGCGCTGGAGCTTCTGCCTCCCCGCCAGGCTCCCGACCGCGCTTTTCAGCTTTACAACACCAAGGAATGGCAATAAAAAGCACTCAAGTAGAGGCTTTCTTAAGTAGTGTCCTAACCGAAAGATGAAACATAAATATTGTCATATTTTACTTCCTTATCTACTCACTTAGAGTACCGTAGAAGAGCAGAGTATATAGATGAGCAATGAGTTTTATAAGCAATGGTTCTCTAACGTTTAATCTCTTATGTATGGAAAAAAACTTTCTTTCAATCACAGTTATTATATTTTAGCTCAGGATAAGCAGCTTTGTCAGCACATAATCCTTTTGCATCTTTTGTTGATAAGATAAGATTCCCCAACCGTTGACATCGTTTGACGTCATATATCGTTTTGCTACTTTCTTAGAATAGTTTTTTATATATCATCTGATAGCTAAAAGATACAAGTACAAATGTGATATATGAAAATAGACCAGATAAATACATTTACGCTTCAAATAGTAGTTTTATAATTAACATTATAATTTGTATTCAAACCGAGCCGTAATGAAAGGGATAAAAATATTTTTTAACACCGCAAATCGACTTTGGTATGCTTTTCGAGGGTTTGTGTTTCTTCACTCATACAATTAGAATCTATTAAATAAACACTGACCAACAAGTGCATTCTACATTATATAACACTCCACTGAGATGAACTATCCATGTATACTGCATAGTAAAAAGGGATATCGTAAGATTGAAACAAAAAAAAATCTGATTACATGAGAAAGAAACTAAAAAAGAAAAAAACAGAGTATTCAAAGTCTACCTGAGCTGTTTATTACTCAGTATAAGATTTTGTAGAAGTAGTTGTGTAGAAAATAAAAGCAGGACTTATATCTGATATTGTGACTTTTGGGTTTAGCCGTGTGTGGCAAATTTCTTTTAACCAATATTTCGACCACCATTGCAGGGGTCTTCTTCAGGATTGAGATTAAGTTGTGATTTAGTTGTGATTTGGTGTCAGATTGAATTAAGCTCACAACTAAATCACAACTAAATCATCAATCCTGAAGAAGACTCCTGCAATGGCGGTCGAAATATTGGTTAAAAGAAATTCGACACTCACGACTTAACCCAAAAGCCACAATATCAAATCTGGCCGTGAAAACCTAAGAATTTATTTAGGACTTATATCTGTTTTGCGAGTTTCCTCATTGTTTATGACTATTAGAATGTACTAGTTTTATAAACATCTTATCATCCAAAGAAATAATGGTATTAATGAGAATTTACAAGATAATAAACTGAGAGCAACTTTTCCACTCAGTAAGCGAAGAGATACATTTTAACACTTATTGTTTTAAACTTATTTGTATGTTCATAAAAATATAAATAGGAACAATGAATCGTGTGAGATTTAACTATAACATATTTTCGTTAAGCCAACAATGATACTCTAAGGCGCCTCCTATTCTTATATACTTCTTTATCGGTGCGTTATTCGTTTACAAGGAAAGGTAACGAAGTTTTGTCATTGAACTTATTTCGGTTATGAATAATAAAGTTTTTTAACGAAAAGCGGCGAGGTGTTGTGGGAATTAAATTTGCATATTTTGATTGCGATATAAACGCTTTGAGATTGTGTCGCCATTTTACTATTTTATGTGCAGTAAAATGGCGAAAACAAAAATATAATAAGCGTAAATTAGTATCGGATTCGCAAATTTATGTTCGAAGAATGACGTATGGGTTTAGCTTGACGCCATTAAGTACCAAATGGTCTAGGTCTTGGGATTGTTGAGCTAATTATAAGATATCATTAAAAATACTCGAAGTTGCCAGATATTGGGAAAAAATAATTTGACGTCGCTGACACGAAGAAGAAGAAGATTAAAAATACTGATGAACAAACAACAAAGTAAGCGTCGGTTTCTACAGATACCGTATTTTTAAGTTTCTGAGCTCTCGCTCTAGAAACCATCATAATATATGTTCCCAAATGATCAAACAATTACAAATATGTTTAGTATTAGACATTGCTAATAGTAGCTCACAAAGACTGTGGTAACAATCTGCGGTGACGAATATGGAAAGAAAAAAGTGAATTTCAGTGAAAAATATTTAAATGAGTACTAAAAGTTATGTTGTATCTTTAAAAAAATATACTGTAAATTAGGATCAAAAGATATCCGTTTATAAGTTTTAAATTTTGTTGGCCATATATTTCATTTAAGGAGCGTAAAAAGCTCAGAAATAATAACAAAATATCCAACAACTGAAATAAAGAGAACCCAATAGTCGTATTTTCTGAATTATTTCATTTAATTTCAATTGACTGTATTTTGTATATATTTGTTTATCAATTAAATAATATTTATTAATTAAAATATTATTTATTTACTTAAATAAAATACGTTGAAATCAATTCACAAATATAACTTTACTAACTACTTATACAAATCAATACTTCATAAGCATTATTTAATTATAATGGAGCCATATATGAGGATGTGCTTATATCAAAATCTAATTAGTTGAGTTTGATTGGCATAAATTCGATTAGAAGCAATTACTGGAAAGTTAATTACAATATACTGATAATACGATCATATAAAAACAACAGGTAGGTGGTGTTAAGTGTATATTATATATATTTTATATGAATAAACATATTTAATAAAAACTCATAACGTTTTAAGCGAGTGATACTTTACGAATCTTGGTGTCTTCCTTTATGTGTAAATAGTTTGTATGTAAACACAAGTGAATAACAACATACCATAATGGAAATATTTTATATGTAGATACAAGATGCAAGCCATTATAAGGATGTCTACACGATGTATTTATTGATCAATTATTTTAAGCGAGGCTCACAGTGAGTAAGTTGTGTTGTGATGTGCCAAAGTTTAATTATTATGCTATGACATTAATTTTTACGGCTGTGGAATCAGTTTCAAAACAAGCATGCGTATGTGTAGCTAGTTAAAGTAATTCACAATTTATTAATTATTGTAATAACAACAAATAACTTCATTTAAAATGAAAAAAAAGTATTCTCATAAATCAAACATCTTAGACCAAAACATGTAAATGTTTCCCATTTTTAATAATCAACTAATTTAAGTCATAATTCTGTAAACCTCCATTGGTTACCTAAAAAATATACAAAATAGGAGTTTACGTTCATGATAATTTACGCAGAAAATAAGTCAAATCATGATTGAAAGAGTAGTTTTTCATTTCAGTTTTGACATTTGTATTACGATCTCCAAGTAAAACAAATATAACCTTATAGTATTCTTGCATGTGAACTCGGAAGAAAAACTTATTTATCCTTCCTTAACACCAAAGACAAGCTTTGAAATGTTATTATAGTATCTCCTTCCCACATACAATCTGAATTATATTATGATGCAGATTAAAATAACACTTGCAATACTTTCAATACCTACATTATCGCAATTGACAAAGACGTTTATTAAATTATATACATTCTAAATATAGTTTTTTTTCTGTTGTTCAGCTTTCATAGTTGTTATTCGTTTATTAAAACATTCACCAAAAGATAAACAATTATTTTGATAACATACTGCATCACACTTATTTTTACATCAAAGTGTATAAAATCATCTACAAAATACATTGGTACGTACTATATAATATTGCTCAAGAGTCTCCTTTTGACACTTCAAACTTGACATGAACAAACGTTACTATTATGATAAATATTTAATCTATCACGAACAATTTCGAAACACAAACAAACTCAAATAAAGTACTCTTTTCTGCCGCAACTTTTTTCGTAGGCAAATTTCGCGTAGCCTTAAAAACAACTAACCAAAAAATACGCTTAAATTATTATTAAAAAAAAGAGGCTATATATATAATATTATTAAATATTAAATGTATTCTTACTCTGTTTGATGTGAATAATCCCCGATGATACTTGATGGAAAAGGTGAGGAAAAATACGCTGCTTACGAGATTTGAAAGTGACTTGAAAAGTTCGCGGCGTGGTGTGCGGAGGATTGCCTAGCGACGTGTTGTCAGGCGCGCGGACTGAACCTTACTGCGAGCTCTGAAAATATTGTGCCGGCGGATGGGGGTCGTGCGTTCACAGGGCTTCAAGTGAGAAATACTCTGAATTATTTATTTCGTCAAAGTCAGAGTCGTGACGTACACCGTTTTAGAACATTGTTATTGCAATGAAGATTATAATAAATGTAAGTAAATACAAATAAGGCAGTTTATTGAGATATGATAATCATTAAAATTTAAATAAACATGTTCAAGTTTATTTATAAGAATGAACGCGATTCACCTCCGGAAGTGAGAAATTTTTAAGAGTCGTATAATTTTTCAATACGTGTGTATTTACCAGTATCATGTTTCAACATGTCATCAATAATATATACGAGTATCATGTTTTCTTATAAAAAGTTATTTTTAAATTTTGAATTAAAAATGTATGTACTTTCTAAAAGAAGGTAATACGTAAATTAAAAAGATGTTTCAGTTAATAATAGTAAATTATACTAGTAACAATCACTAATACATAATAAATATTGTATTTAAAAAACCTTTGTGGTGATATTATTTGATTCTGAACCATTTCAATAATAAATTGAAGTACGTTACGACAAATATTTAATTTGAAATAATTAAAGTTTGTTAACATTCATAAAATTATTGTTTATTGCATTAAATACGTTTATTTTATTCAGAATTATAAAGTAACGTAATAACACAAGAAAGTCTTACTTATGAAAAATCTTTATTTTGGTGTAAAAATCATATGTATGGAAAATTAACGGTTCAGTAAAAAAAAAATTGGAGCTCTGTGATTTGGCGTTCGTTGCCATGGTAACCACGTACACCACATCACATATTGCCATTGAAAACGTACCTGAATAAATTACCTTTACCTGCTAAAAATCTCAGGATCTCCAGAGCACCGCAGCAGCAACAAGGACCTCTGGGTCCCAAAGGAGCAAAAACTTAAAAACGGTAAAGGTCAAACACAAAAAAATCTTGATTTTCTTAAACGGACTAGAATTTTTAGGAGCAAGTGTTTTTCTAATTAGGATATAAATGCTTTCTTATGGATACTCTTACAGACTTTCTGTGAAAAAAAAAACATGTCATCACAAGTCATTTATATTTCAAAATATTCATCAATAACATACCTACCATATGCGTTCCATATTTAAAGAAAAACTTTATAACAATTTTTTGACTAACAGTTCTGTCAACTGCTATTGTTCGTGCCTCGATTTAAGATTGATCACTGCATTCAAAAGTCCAAAAATATGGTTCCTGACAGTCTTTATTGTGAGAGTATCTAATATATCTTTGTAATCGCCCGATCTTTATATATTTCGATCAAAAAATCACTCAAAATGTGCCTCGGATACTACGACAGCCGTCTTTTCATGTCTTCCGGAATTTCCCCCTGTCAGAAACTGTATGTTATGTGCATCTGTAGGTGGATCTTCGGATGCACAGATTTCTCAAAGGATCGACAGTGACAACAAGCAAAACTGAGTTTTATCAATTTGTGGTAGCTCAAAGTTCCAGGTATGAAACGGATAAACGAAGAAAAATATGGCTTAAAGGAACCGCATCCTTAATTTATACTAAATTAAATTACTGGCATTGTAAAAAGCATAAATTCAACATAATTTACGAGAGAAATCTAACACTATTCACTTCAGTTTCTATTCAAACTATCAAAGTAGTAATTTTATCGAATTTATTAAAGTTCTTTTCGTTTCTTTTAGCTTCTCCTGCACGCTTTAATTCTATAAGGTTGTTCGAAAATTATCTTAGAAAAACGTAAAAATAAAACGGCATCGCGTGATTTAATAGTCATTGTTGCCTACCAAACGTAACTAAAATATGGTAGTATATATATATATACTCATTTATGTGTGAGACTCTCGCGCATTAGAAATGAAACAGTTGTTTCAGTTGCAGCTGACTTAATGAATTGCTTCTTTGCATTGTTTAACGTTATTATTATTGTTGTTCGCAAAGCAATTTCATTTTCTATTTAAAAACTCAAATTACCAGTGTAATAATAAACTTTTTTATAACGTAGGCATACCATATGTTCATTCATGTATTGTCAAATTCGATCAATTTCATCATCATCAGCCAGTGTCCGTCCACTGTCGTAAGCCTCCCGCATGAGTCTCCATCCTCTTTGATCCTTTGCCTTCCGCATTCGGGTTGCTCTCGCTATTTTTTTATGTCGTCAGTTCATCTTGCAGGGGGATTAACCTCTCATTAATCTTACAAGCCGGGTGGCATCAATTTATGCCTTAATCGTGTCTTCATCAGTTTCAACTGGATTTCCAGAATGCGGTGTATCTTCAACACCAAAATTCCGGAATCAAAATTTTCCTAATCGGTTTTATCACTGACATTTTTTTTTTTTTTATTTAATCAAATATAATAGGATACATTTAAGATTTTTTTGATAGTATTACATTAATTTTTAATTTTTTAATTTTTTTTTTTATTTTTGGAATTCGCTTTCCACGCCACTTAAAGGTAGATCTTGTGTGTGGCGTGGGATTCATCTTTTGATTTAAGTGTTGTATAATTTATATTATTATTTTTTTACATTTTTTACATAATAATATATTTATTTTTTTTAATATAAAATAATATCATTAAAATTTATAATTTTTTTATAATCGAAGTGACAATTTCAGCATCATTTACATATATATTTCGATGCTTTAATAGCCTCGACCCATCTAAGTCTCAATTTCCACCAGACACATTTTAATGAACTTAATATAATCAATACCTTTTTAACAATATAAATATTTTATACAATTTATATAAATTCTATACTTATTATGCTTGGATTATATACATACAATTACTACTTAGTACCTAGCTTGAATCATATACAGAGAGGTTTACATTAGTATCATTTTAATAATAGTAACATTATAATGTAATAAAAAAATTATATATATATCATTTATTTCTCATTTTTGTACAATTACGTCAGATCTGATTTTTTATTTTTGAAGAACCGTTTTACCCTTTTATTCATTATTTTCATGTCACTGATCGCTTTTATTTCCGGAGGAAGATTGTTGAAATTTACTATTCCGTTGTATTTGTAACCATTCTTTGCATGTTGTGTGTTAAATTTTGGTATTAGTAGATTATGTATATACCTAGCAGAGTGATGAGTGTTCCAGTTTTCAATTCTCCTTTCTTTTATTGTCTGTAGAACAGTGTATTTTTGGTATAATGAATCTACCGTTGGCACTTTAAATTCATTGAATAGGCTTTCTGTTGGGTATGTGGGAGGTTTTTTTAATATGATTTTGATGATAAGTTTTTGTACAGTTCGAATGGGGTTGGTGATATTTAGGTATGTTCCTCCCCAGCCAACAATGCCATATTGCAGTTGAGATTGGACAATGGAGTAGTAAACCATTTTTAAATCTGCTCTAGATAGGATGTTTCTGAGTCTAATGAATATGTAGATGCATTTGCGTATACGTTTCACTAGTTCGGCTGTGTGCATGTTCCATTTTAAGTCACTGTCAATTAATATACCCAGGTATTGTATTTTTTCTGTGGATTTGATTATTGAGCAGGTTTTATCACAGTTAGAATTATTACATCCAGGGCAATGTATAAATAATTTAGTAATAGGTGTTTTTATTTTATTTTTGTTTATGGAGAATGGGATTAGATATGTCTTTTCTGCATTTAATGTAAGTAGATTAATGTCAAACCACCTTTTGAGACAGTTAATGTCATCGTTGGCTAATTTTATTGCTTCCTTCCAGTTATTACTCTCAATTAATATTGCTGTGTCGTCAGTATATGATATTATTTTACCGTTAATATTCAGTTTGAATATATCATTAACATAGATAATAAATAGTAGTGGTCCCAATACCGTTCCTTGCGGTATTCCAAATTCACTAGTTTCTTTTTGACTCGGTATTTTATTAATTTTAACTACTTGAGGTCGTTGATATTTCTTCTGACCATTCTTCTGACATTCTTCAATTAATTTTCTTCACACTCATTGATTTAATTTTCATGGTTTGAACTGCATTTTTACTTATTTTGTGCAATACAATAGTACTTGTGAAAATGTAGAATATACGATAAATGCTGTTTTTTACTTTCCATATTTGAAAGGATAGTAACTAAAAACTACAGCGTAGTATCAATCGATTTTCATACAATAAAGCCTTGCTATATCAGCTATTAAATAATATCATTTTTATTTTACAAAATACCATTAATGGTTGGAAAAAACATTATTTTCAGAACAACCATATAATAGCATTAAGTGCCATACCTAAGCAGACCTTGTCTGACGCTCTACGCTGCGTGCATTTTACATTTAAAATGCTGAGCAAAGAAAAAATGCATCCGTCTCGAAGCTTCTAGAATGTCTAAATGCGTAATTAAATTTTCTCCTTATATTAGAACCGAGGCTTTGAATCCAATAAACCACCGTCATAGTGAATTCTAAAGATCCCTCTTTAATTATACTCTTTTGAGTCTTCACTTGAGTTTGTTATACTCTTATATGCACATTTAGTTTAATGGTGAATCTATTTTTACACACGATATTTTTTTTATTGTAGACGTGTCGATATTTCATGCGATGAAATATTGATTTAATTATTTAAGCATGATATAAATTATTTTTTTCGTTTCAGCCTTTGCATACGCCATTTTTTTTTTGACAGTTGCTCCATATCATCTTGGTTCAACTGTCAATTTTAGTTTCATTTTTAGCCGCGATAAGCTCAGGAGCGCTGACTGTTACTGTACCCGTCAGTCAGCCCGTGTCCGCGCCAGTCTCCGCCCGGCCACTGTCCACGATACAACATGTTACGGTCGGGCGGGGAAACCAAGGTCTTAACTTGAAATAAACGTGAGTTGTGTTTCTAAACAAGTTCTTTGCTTTGCGACCTGCTCCTGCATCCTTCCTCCACGCGACCCGATCACGACCCCGCGACACGTTGTGGCCTTTTTAAAGGTGGGGGATGTTTATATTGTTGA